>JAHSPW020000086.1:0-227886 GCA_019985065.2 Arctostaphylos glauca | reverse complement strand
CCATTGTTACTCTGCATCCATGTTGTGTTAGCAATGGTACTAAGGCCTGATTGGATAGTGTATTAGGTGGTGTATTAGTTAACACAAGGCTTAGTTAAAGCTGGGCCCACCTCTAACCCATTGATTAGCAAAATTTTTTAAGGTGTGTTAGTTAGCCCGTGGGCTAATTAAAGCTCCCATTGATGTCTTAATTAGCCTCACCCCCCTTAAGGCTAACTAAGGCATTGCCTTAGCCTTAACCAATTACCAAAATACCCACCCTTTTATATACACACTTATCTTTATTAAACATAATATAAGTATATATAATAGACGTATATTATATTATTATTATAGATATATATATATACTTATATAATATATAATACGTATTTATAAACATACGTATATTTTATAAATACATACATATAAACATATATATATAATACATATATATACATTATATATTATCCGTATACATTATACGTGTATATATATGTGTGTGTGTGTGTGTCTCTCTCTCTCTCTCTCTCTCTCTCTCTCTCTCTCTCTCTCTATATATATATATATATATATATATATATATTATTTATATTATAAGTGTATATATATAAGCATGTGTGTATTTTTTATGTATATATATGTATATTTTTAAATATATATACATATGTATAAATATCAATACATACATATAAACATATATATATATATATAATACATATATATACACTATATATTATCCGTATATATTATACGTGTATATATATGTCTCTTTCTCTCTCTCTCTCTCTCTCTCTATATATATATATATATATATATATATATATATATATAAGCGTGTGTGTATTTTTTATGTATATATACGTATATTTTTAAATATATATACATATATACATATATATGTATATTTTTTTAAGTATATATACATATATATATATTTTTTAAGTCTATATATGTACATATATATGTATATATTTTTTATGTATATTTTTTAAGTATATTATACTTATATTGTAAGTATAATATACATATATAATATAATTATAATGTATATGGATATATAAATATAACTATATGTAAGTGTGTGTATATTATGTACTTATAATATACGTATATATACATATATATGTTATTTTTGAAATAATTCATTAAATCCATAACAAGGGGCAAAAATGTCTTTTGATAGTTTAATACACATTCTCCTTTTCAAACATACCCTTCATCCAATCACTATATTATTTAACACACCTTTCTTAAAAATCACATCAATGTGGGCCACCCCATTTTATTTAACACACTTGACTATTTAACACACCCCTCTTATTTAACACACCAAAAACTAAAGCGACATCCAATCGGGCCCAAAGTACATCAAATTAAAGTGTTATATATGAGATATTTATTAATTTAAACACATATTAAATTCATGAACTTATTATTACACTTAAGATTTAAAATGACTTGCCACGTAAATATATCATTTAATGTACAATTTGATATGTCAATAACTTATTCTTTTAGTGAATGCCCATAACTTATTCTTTTAGTGAATGCCCTTTTACTCCTCAAAATTGATTAAGCTCTTGTATTCGTGGAACCAAAATGCCTAATAGTTACTCTCTAATGGTTTCAATCAAAGTTATTAATCTCGTCACATACCAGTTGGTACGTCTCATACCGTCCTCATAACGGTACCGGACCACTGAAGTTCTATTCCGGCCACTGATCTGGACTGTTCCAACGTGTTCCGGACGGTACTGTACTGTACCGTACCAGTCCGTATTTAAAAAAATAAAAAAATTAATGAATTTTTTGGGTAATTAGACATAAATTGAGGCTAAAATCATCTTTTTTTTATGTTTGGTGATTTATTTTTAAATTGTGATGCTTTATTTTATATGTTAAATATGATTTTTTGTTAAAAATATTATTTAAAATATGTTTATTAATTTTAGCGAATTCAAAATAGTACGCCGGTACACACCGGTACCGGTATGTACTGTACCAGTAACAAAATCGGTATGTTCATCGGTACGAGATTGATAACTTTGGTTATAATAAAAGCTATCAAAAGTTATCAATCTCGTACCGACGAACGTACCGATTTTGTTAATAGGACGATACGTACTTGTATCAGTATGTACCGACGTACCGTTTTGAATTTATCACTAAAATTAATATATATTTTTTAAATACTATTTTTCCACAAAAAATCGCATTGTACATATACAATAAAATCTCACTAGTAAACCATCAACAACAGGTTGTAGCTTCATCAACAACAGGTTGCTCATCAAGGATTGGCCCCCTATCCACTTCCATGGTAGTAACCGTGTAATAATCCGTAATTTTTAAAATAATTTAAAATTAATATTTGATATTTACTTAGAGTGTTTCACTATTTAAGTTAGGAGTTTTAAAAAACAAAAAAAATAATTAAAAAATAAAAAAATAAAAAAATATTATTTTAATAGGCCGCTCGAGCGAGTTATCATTTCCAGCAACTTCGAAAATGGCATCTTTTGGGATTTCTTCGAATTTATGGTTATTGAATGAGATTTTCCGATTAATTAACGAATAAACTTCGGATTCCTTTCGTTTTAATGGTAAACAAACGGATTTAAATCGAATTTGATGACGAATTAGTAGGGATTTTATGAGAATTCAATTTGGGGGTTTCATGGTAATCAATTAGGGTTTAATTTGAACATTATGAGAGATTTTCCCCTCAAACCTATAAATAGGACGGCTAATCGTTAGGTTTTAGACGTACAATCGAAATTCAGAAGGTTAGAGAGAGTATTGTGAGGTGTTGGGAGAGAAATCCAGAAGAAATTCGAAGGTGTTCTTGAAGAGAGAGAAAGTTGGGTCGAAGTTTCTTCACCAAAATTCGTCCTAATCGTCAACATTTCATCAAATTGAGGTAGGATTGCTTACCTACCAACCTTAGAATGTTCAATTTTATGGTTATTGCATGATTTTATGATCTGTTGGTTGTTCTATTGAATTTTTAGGATTTTATTCGTATGAAATGTCCAGTTCTGTAAATTCTAGAATCTGGAGAAGACGATGGCTCGCTCGAGCGAGATTTGGGCCGCTCGAGCGAGGTTGTTGTGAAAATTTTGAATTTTCGTAAGAAAAAAAAATTATTTTTTAATAGGCCGCTCGAGCGAGATTGAGGTCGCTCGAGCGAGCTACAGAAATTTTTGAGTTTCAAATTCGGACAGTAGGCTTGTTTTGGCCGCTCGAGCGAGGTAGGGTCGCTCGAGCGACCTGTTGATATGTAGAGCAGAATTCTGGCATGTTTAATGTAATATTTGAGTACATCAGTTATGATTATATTCTGTATTTTGTTCACCACATAGCATGAACACTCTCACATGTATCCACTATGTTTTGGTTATGTCGTCGAATCCTTATGGGATCTCGTGAGAGTTGAAAACTTTGTTAATATGCATTGATGCCTAACATGTGTAGATTGTAAATGTTAAATTTCAGTGCGTTGTTAGTTGTAGAGAACAACTTTAATGAAACTTGAAGATTGAAACTTGTGCTTATGCCGGGTATAGCCGTCGTGCTGCCCGATGCCGGACGTCGTTCCGAAGATACTAAGGGGTAACCAGTCCCACATGTATGGTTGATTACCGGACGTCGTTCCGAAGATACTAAGGGGTAACCAGTCCCACATGTATGGTTGATGCCGGACGTCGTTCCGAAGATACTAAGGGGTAACCAGTCCCACGTGTATGGTGGATTACCGGATGTCATTCCGAGGTATGCTAAGGGGTAACCAGTCCCACATGCAGCTTGCTTACCGGGTTCAAGCCCCGAGGTATGCTAAGGGGTAACCAGTCCCACATGCAGCTTGCTTACCGGGTTCAAGCCCCGAGGTGTGCTAAGGGGTATACAGTCTCACGTGCATGCTCCGGCCGTCGTGCCATGTGACAGGGCGCCGTCCCACTTAAACAAGATAATGAAAGCGGAAAAGAGCATAATTAACCCGACGTGTTTACTGCTTATTTTATTTGTTATCAGCATGTGTTGTTATTTATTATCTATCAATATGAACTGTTGAGTGTTGTATGTCCTTGGGTTTGGTTTTTCGGGTAATCTGTCCTACTGAGTTTCATTACTCAACGGTGCAACTTCTTTGCCCCTGGCGTTTCATGCCAGATGTAGAAGTGCATATAGAGGAACCGATCGTATCGGAAGAGCTGGAGATTACTGGAGGAGAGACTTTCACCTGGTTGCCTTACCCGTAGATTAGTTTAAGGTTTTAGTTTATCTTAAATAAATTTGTAAACCTGAAAGGGTATTTTGGTCAATTCAGTTTATAACTCGAATGTTTAATGTTGTTAGAACTTATCATTAAATAAAAGTTAGTTTTCTTTCGATAACTTATTTCGATACATAAAGTGGTTTAAATAAAATTAAAAAGAAAAAAATTATCGTGGAAATTTAACGTGCCAAAAGTTGGGGCGTTACAACTTGGTATCAGAGCTTAGGTTTGACCTCCCTGCGATCGTGGGTAGATGGGTAGCACACATTTCCGAGTTTTGTGTTTTCCTACGCTAGTTAGAGGACTGGGTTAGATTTACTATTGTGAGTTATTACGATACTACTGTAAGTCTAATATATAACTATTTTTGTCCATTGTCAGATGTCGAACTCCGGATCCAGCAATGTGCAAGAAGTGCATCTTTTGTTTGGGGGTAACCCCGAGGATTATGCCGAGTGGATTGAAGATCCAGTTGAGGAGTTTCTAGAGGAGGCTCTAGTAGAGGCAGTACCGGTATTTGGTCCACCTCAGCAGCCCTTTGCACCACACCATGCAGCTATTCTTGCTGGTTGGGCTGATTTGGCTAATCCGGAGCCTGTTGTAGAGGAGCAGGATGAGGAAGAGGAGATGGATGAGGTTCTTATCCAGGTTATTCCGCCATCGGCACCAGAGCCGGAATGGGATAATCGAACTTGGGGGCGGACCCGCACACCAGTGTTCTCCGCAGAAACGATGATATATGCCCGGGTACCACCCAAGATTCGTTGCAGTTTTAAAGCACTGACGGCTCCATTCTATCTTGGCCCTATCTATATCTATGGACGCGTAGGGCAGCAATATCGGGTGGATGTACCTGATGGCTTCAGGTTTATATGGGGTAATCTGGTACATATGGATTGGTGCCAGAAGGAGAAGCCAATGGACGGGCGTAGGATTGTTACTCCTCATGAAGGGGTAGATTTCACGGACATGGATGCCTATACTGAGATTCCGATTGAAATCTTAGAGATAGCTGCCCGCAATCAGTGGGAGCAAAACGATATGTATTGCAGAGTCAAATGGCGCTGTTATGGAGTTGAGGAGGAGACATGGGAGAAGGAGTGGCAGATGCGGGACCATTATCCGCAATTATTTGCTTAGAGAGGAAAAGTATGTTAGAATAAGTTTACGACGGTGAGATGATTAATGATAGGTAGAGAACAATTACGTGTACTACTTGTTGTCTTATTATCTTATGTGATCATGTATTCAACTGTTGTAAACATAAATGAATAAAAGTTTCACTCATTTTATACTCAAAGTTTAACTTGCATAGACTCTTAACATTTATGTTGGTCATTCTATATCGCTTATAAAAAAACGTTGTAGAGTAAGATTTATTCCCTTAAAGATCAGACTTGAAATTCACGGAATGGAACACATCAATGTATGTCACGTCACCCTTAGGAGGACAAGTAGCGGTTGGTAGAATATGTCGAACTTGTGATATAGAGATATCAGGTCTTCGGTTGACTTGTGACTTACGGGTCATTGAGTTGGTTGACTTTGACGTCATCCTAGGCATGGATTGGTTATCGGCTCATAGAGCTATAATTGATTGTCATCAGAAGACTGTAACTGCCTATTCAACTAGCGGAACATGCTTCAAATTTAAGGGGGATAGACAGGACCCAGCTTCGATGGCGCAATCCAGGTAGTATGATCCGCTGACTTGTTGGTTAGCAAGTCTAAAGTTGAACGACGTGGACCGCAAAAGGTTAAGTTTACCAAAAATTGTTTGCGAGTTTGCCGACGTGTATCCGGAAGAAATACCGGGATTACCACCGAAACGAGAGTTGGATTTCTCAATTGAGCTACAACCAGGAACAGCCCCGATATCGATGGCACCGTATCGCATGACACCAGCTGAGTTGCAGGAGTTGAAGACGCAACTACAAGAGCTGCTGGAGAAAGGCTATATTCGTCCTAGTGTATCGCCGTGGGGAGCACCGGCGTTGTTTGTAAAGAAAAATGAGGGAACACTACGCATGTGTATAGATTATCGTCGACTTAATCAAGTCACGATAAAGAACAAATACCCTTTACCTAGAATAGATGATTTGTTTGATCAACTGAGAGGAGCCACTTGTTACGGTCACTATGAGTTTGTGGTGATGCCGTTCGGACTGACCAACGCACCAGCTGTATTTATGTGCTTGATGAATCAAGTTTTTGCGCCGTATTTAGATAGATTTGTTGTCGTTTTCATTGATGACATACTAATTTATTCCTCATCGGAGCAAGAACATGAGGACCATTTAAGAATTACACTACAAGTGCTAAGGAAGAATCAGCTTTACGGAAAGGCCAGTAAGTGCGAGTTCTGGCTTAAAAAGGTAAAGTTTTTGGACATGTCGTCTCTGGGGAGGGTATATCGGTGGATGACAGTAAGGTGCAGGCGGTGATGGATTGGAAGCAACCCATATCGGTCTTCGGGGTTAGAAGTTTCTTGGGATTGGCTGGATATTACAGAAGGTTTATTCAGGACTTCTCCGCAATTGCAAAACCAATGACTCGCCTTACACAGAAGGGAGCTAAATTTGAGTGGAATAAGGCATGCGAGAAGGCATTTCAAGAACTCAAGAAGAGGTTGACTAGCGCACCGATATTGATCATACCTGAAAGGGGCATGGGCTATACCGTATACTGTGATGCATCCAAGGAGGGATTAGGATGTGTACTTATGCAGAATGGAAGGGTGATAGCTTACGGATCAAGGCAGCTGAAAATTCACGAAAAGAATTACCCAACGCATGACTTGGAACTAGCGGCGGTAGTATTCGCACTAAAGTCATGGCGTCACTATCTATATGGAGAAGAGTTCGAGGTATTCACTGATCACAAGAGTCTCAAGTACTTGTTCACACAAAAGGACTTGAATATGAGACAAAGAAGGTGGTTAGAGTATCTTGAAGACTTCAAATTCACTTTGTCATATCATCCGGGCAAGGCCAATGTGGTGGCTGACGCATTGAGTAGGAAGTCAAAGCGATGGTGGCAAATTTGGCAATCCAAGAATGGAAAATGATGGAGTCAGTAAGTGGATTTGTTCTTCAGCCGACAGCACGAGTTCGGACGGGGCTAGCTTAGATGCCTTGGTTGCAACACCAGAGTTGCATAGAGAGATATTACTCGTACAAGGTTTTGACCAAGAGGTGGCAATTATCAGGCACCGAATAGCTATGGGAGAAGTTACAACAGGTTGGGAGATTGGTGCTGACGGGGGTTTGAGATACCGGTCACGGCTGTTTGTACCAAATGTTGGTACATTAAGAGAGTCAGTGTTGAAGGTGTTCCATCAATCTAGTTTTGCAATTCATCCAGGAGGTAACAAGATGTATAAGGATCTTCGGAGACAGTATTGGTGGAGTGGGATGAAGAAAGATGTCGCCAAATTTGTCTCGACATGTTTAACGTGTCAACAAGTTAAGGCAGAACATCAAAAACCTGGTGGGACGCTTCAACCGTTACCGATTCCGGGTTGGAAGTGGGAACATATCACAATGGATTTTGTGACAGGACTACCCAGATCAGTACAAGGACACAACGCTATTTGGGTCATTGTGGACAGATTAACCGGCACATTTCTTGCCGGTCAGGATGACAGACACCATGGAGTCTTATAGTCGACTCTACATTCGAGAGATAATCCGATTACACGGTGTGCCAATCACGATAGTGTCAGATCGAGATCCTCGTTTTACCTCGATATTTTGGCAAAGCTTGCAGAAGGCTTTGGGGACAAATGTGCATTTGAGCACGGCCTTCCATCCCCAAACTGACGGTCAGTCAGAGCGCACAATTCAGACATTGGAAGATATGCTGAGAGCCTGTATGCTGGATTTTCAAGGCCACTGGGAACGACATTTACCGCTGGTAGAATTTGCATACAACAATAGTTATCAGGCAAGCATACAGATGGCGCCATATGAGGCTCTATATGGTCGACCTTGTCGCTCCCCAATATGCTGGACTGAGGTCGGAGAGACAAGTTTCTTGGGACGGGAGTTGGTTCAAGAAACTACTGAGAAGGTTAAGGTCATTAAGCAAAGATTATTGACGGCGCAAAGTAGACAGAAGAGCTACGCCGATAAGAGAACACGGCCATTGACGTTCGAAGTGGGCGATCATGTCTTTCTAAAGATCAAACCAAGAAGAGGCATTACTCGGTTTGGTAAAAAGGGAAAGCTAATGCCACGATACATTGGGCCATTTGAAGTTTTAGAAAGAATAGGAGAAGTTGCTTATCGTTTGGCATTACCGCCACAGATTGATCGGGTGCACAACGTCTTTCATGTGTCAATGCTGAAGAAGTACATGGCGATTCCAACGCACATCATTAAATGGGAAGACGTCACTTTAGATGAAGACACAACTTATGAAGAGAAACCAATTCAGATTTTAGATCACGGTGAAAAGCGTCGAAGGGGTAAGACCATTAAGTTGGTCAAAGTGCTTTGGCGTCACCGGAATATAGAAGAGTCTACTTGGGAACAAGAGAATGTTATGAGAGCCAATCATCCTGAACTTTTTGCTTAACTATCCTGTGTAATTTCGAGGACGAAATTTTTTAAGGGGGATAGATTGTAATAATCCGTAATTTTTAAAATAATTTAAAATTAATATTTGATATTTACTTAGAGTGTTTCACTATTTAAGTTAGGAGTTTTAAAAAATAAAAAAAATAATTAAAAAATAAAAAATAAAAAAAATAAAAAAATATTATTTTAATAGGCCGCTCGAGCGAGCTATCATTTCCAGCAACTTCGAAAATGGCATCTTTTGGGATTTCTTCGAATTCATGGTTATTGAATGAGATTTTCCGATTAATTAACGAATAAACTTCGGATTCCTTTCGTTTTAATGGTAAATAAACGGATTTAAATCGAATTTGATGACGAATTAGTAGGGATTTTATGAGAATTCAATTTGGGGGTTTCATGGTAATCAATTAGGGTTTAATTAGAACATTATGAGGGATTTTCCCCTCGAACCTATAAATAGGACGGCTAATCGTTAGGTTTTGGACGTACAATCGAAATTCAAAAGGTTAGAGAGAGTATTGTGAGGTGTTGGGAGAGAAATCCAGAAGAAATTCGAAGGTGTTCTTGAAGAGAGAGAAAGTTGGGTCGAAGTTTCTTCACCAAAATTCGTCCTAATCGTCAACGTTTTCATCAAATTGAGGTAGGATTGCTTACCTACCAACCTTAGGATGTTCAATTTTGTGGTTATTGCATGAGTTTATGTTCTGTTAGTAGTTCTATTAAATTTTTAGGGTTTTTATCGTATGAAGATGTTCAGTTCTGGAAATTCCAGAATCTGGGGAAGACGATGGCTCGCTCGAGCGAGCTTTGGACCGCTCGAGCGAGGTTGTTGTGAAAATTTTGAATTTTTGTTAAAAAAATATATATATTTTTTTATTAGGCCGCTCGAGCGAGCTACAGAAATTTTTCAGTTTCAAATTCGGACAGTAAGCTTGTTTTGGCCGCTCGAGCGAGGTAGGGTCGCTCGAACGACCTGTTGATTTACAGAGCAAAATTCCAGCATGTTTAAAGTAACATTCGAGTACATCGGCTATGATTATATTCTGTAATTTGTTCACCAGATAGCATGAACACTTTCACATGTATCCACTTTGCTTTGATTGTTTCTTCGAATCCTCATGGGATCTTGTGAGAGTTGAGAATCTTGTTAAAATGCATTGATGCCTAACATGTGTAGATGTTAAATTTCAGTGCGTTGTTAGTTGTAGAGAACAACTTTAATGAAACTTGAAAATTGAAACTTGTGGTTATGCCGGGTATGGCCGTCGTGCTGCCCGATGCCGGACGTCGTTCCGAAGATACTAAGGGGTAACCAGTCCCACATGTATGGTTGATGCCGGACGTCGTTCCGAAGATACTAAGGGGTAACCAGTCCCACATGTATGGTTGATACCGGACGTCGTTCCGAAGATACTAAGGGGTAACCAGTCCCACGTGTATGGTGGATTACCGAATGTCATTCCGAGGTATGCTAAGGGGTAACCAGTTCCACATGCAACTTGCTTACCGGGTTCAAGCCCCGAGGTGTGCTAAGGGGTAACCAGTCCCACATGCAGCTTGCTTACCGGGTTCAAGCCCCGAGGTGTGCTAAGGGGTATACAGTCCCACGTGCATGCTCCGGCCGTTGTGCCATGTGACAGGGCGTCGTCCCACTTAAACAAGATAATGAAAGCGGAAAAGAGCATAATTAACCCGACGTGTTTACTGCTTATTTTTATTTGGTATCAGCATGTGTTGTTATTTATTGTTTATCCTTATGAACTGTTGTATGTTGTATGTCCTTGGGTTTGGTTTTTCGGGTAATCTGTCCTACTGAGTTTCATTACTCATCGGTGCAACTTCTTTGCCCCTGGCGTTTCATGCCAGATGTAGAAGTACATATAGAGGAACCGTTCGTGTCGGAAGAGCTGGAGACTACAGGAGGGGAGACATTCACATGGTTGCCTTATCCGTAGATGACCTTAAGATTTTAGTTATCTTAAATAAATTTGTAAACCCGAAAGGGTATTTTGGTCAATTCGGTTTACAAATCGAATGATTAATGTTGTTAGAACTTATCATTAAATAAAAGTTAGTTTTCTTTCGATAACTTATTTCGATACATAAAGTGGTTTAAATAAAATAAAAAAAATTTATCGTGGAAATTTAACGTGCCAAAAGTTGGGGCGTTACAAACCGCCTCATCCACTACGTCTCTCAGGAGTTGGCTGCATCCACTGCCTCAGTTTCTGCAACCGGGACTTGCACCATATCCAGTAAATTTGACTTTGATCCTTCCTGCAAACAGGCAAAAGAAAAGAAAAATCTCAAATCTATAGCTAAGGTTATGGATAATATCCCTTTCAACATTCAAAGTGCAGCGTCCCGCATCTAGATGAGGCCAGACTGGTAGCCTCCCTTCGGTCCTGTAGTTGAAGAAAAGTGTGTTCCCTCCTTATAAACATTGGTGATTTTACTCTCAATGTATATCTAATTATTTAAAAAATTAATTCAATGTTTTAAAAAAAATGATCGATATGGTACGATACTGACCGGTATCAAATAGAACAAATTGAAACTGCCCGGGACGGTATGCCGATAGTCAGCTATCGTTACGAGACCGATACGAGACGTACCAACCAGTATGGTACGAGATTAATAACCTTGGTTTTAACTCATATACCAAATATAATAAAAATGAGATATATTAAAAGAGAATATGCATTATTTATATTAAATAGTTATAAATAATTTATGTTAGTATTTTTTTTAAGAGGGAATATATGATAGATAATACGTATTATCTAATTAATAATGTTATGATCGTAATTAGTAATATTATTCTCGTAATTAATAATAATAATATTTGTAAAAACAGAAGGGATATACTAGGGAATAAGATAGGACTTGGATGAAAGGTGAGATAATTTCTTGGATATGATACCAGAGTCGTAAAGAAGTAAGTAAATCCCGACAAATCGAATGATTATGTCCTTAGTGATAAGTAATGAATTATTTCATGACTCCTAACAAACAAACTATAAGAGATTTTAGTCCTAAAACTCTAGCGCCAGTCAAGAGATGGAAGGTGAAATTTCCATCCTTCGCGTGATTTTAGGTACGAATCCTACTTACGGATAGTAGTGTTCCTGAACCAAATATTGTGTGGATGACTTTTGTTCCTACTAGTGTAATGGTGGAGTTACGCGACAAGTTGTCTTTCTTTTTTTTTTTTAAAGGAAAAACTACTATGAGAGATTCATATAATGCATGAAAAATCTAGAAAATATACATCCATTTACATTATGAACGAAACAACAAAATACAGAATTGAAACGATGATACAAAACATGATTTAAAATATAAAAATGTAACGATGTTACCAAACCGAGTCATCATTTAATACAGTTTTCTTAAGACTAAATCGTTGCCTTACCGTGAGTGTTCGAGGATAGTTTCGGCATCGTCTCTCAGGATAAAATGCCTCTTACGAACGGAGTAACATCTTGCTATGTTCGCCTAACGAACTTTCTTATGTCTCCCTTTCTCTCACTTAAAAGAACAAATTCGGGAATGCAAATCCAAAACCAATAACAACAGTGGTATATATTGAACCAAGAGGGACCTTTGGCTTGCTAGTAACCAAAAGCCTCTTGGCTTGCTAGCCATGAAGGAGCCATGGAAGAGGAGGATGAAGCATTAAACGGTGACTCTTGGGTACATAACGAAAGGGACATTTTGGTTGCCGAGAGACCCTCAGGTGTCTATTTCATTCACACCCTCGAGCATCTTCAAATTTCCAACAGTTTTGAATGGTAACTAGCCCATAAGAGTATCTTGTGGTGACAATTTGAATCAAAATTAAGTAATCATAGTTGAATATTCTATAGCTGATATAAATTCCGTTAGTAAATGCTCGTGAGAAAAAGTTACATTGGTCAGTGCCCAGATCGTTATTTCTTTGATGTGGGCCGAAACTTACAGGATAAGGAATTTTGCTAGCACCAATAAAACCTTGAGAATTTATTTGTAAAATGGCTCCATTGAGTCCTGTCACGCCCCGATTTTTAATATTATAAAAACACAATATAATATTCACAACTTTCACCAAGCACCGTTTAATAACCCAATTTACTTCATAGATGTGATACCCAAAATAGTAAGTGTCCAACCGTTTTCAAAAGACAAGGGGCACTACCGGTCCATGATACATACTCATAATTCCAAAAAAGATAAGAAGTTCCACTTTTTCATCAACAAAATACATATGGAAGTTACAGTACATCTACCAAAATAAGTTCATGCAGATGTTAAATAACTTCTTCCATTAGCCCCTTTCAAAAAGATGTCACACCATGCAATCCATGCTATTCCTCTGCTACAGTACCTGAAAGATGGAAGTGTTGAGCTACAAGCCCAGTAGGAAAATCTATGCCAAGATTATGTGCATGTGAGATGCATGGCATGCATTATGAGCATTGTATGTCAATGTGATATTTCCATATGTCATGCACTCGAACATGAATAACAACCCACGATTTACCAATACATGTGCAACAACTACACCTCGCTACTAACTCATCGTCCACATCAAATGCTAATCGAATACAATCACATAAGGTCAGGATAGGTTATAATGCCCTAGCACTTTTCCCAACGGAGGCTAGACAAATCATCAAGTCGTGTCAATCAATAGTCATACTTGTATCCTAGCACATCTCCCAATGGAGGCTAGCCAAGCCAATTCATGGCATTTCCTAGCACATTCCCCAATGGGAGCTAGATTCATAGTTTTTCTAGCACCACTCCCGATGGAGGCTAGTATTGCGCTTATATCATTCACTAACAATATATGCATATGTCATGCGTATCCATACCACGTTCGAATTATATCAGCTATGTTCTATTTACTCAAACAAGGCACTAATGATCCACGATCACGTCAAACTACCAATTAAAGGATGGTTCAGGGCATAATATGAGACAAATACACAGTCAAAGGAGAATTTATCACTCCCGTTCGGTCCCGTCCGGACGCCAAGCAGTCTCGTCCGAACGCCGGGCAGTCCCGTTCGGACGCCCAAAATACAAGCTCTCTGTCTAATTTTCTGGGCCAGCCGTTCGGACGCCCAGGTTTCCCGTCCGGACGCCCCTACGCTATCTGTAGATTTCTGCGCGATTTCCAGATTTCGCCTACTCACCAAATCACACTAAGGTACGAAATATGGACCAAAACACATCATTTACACATAATACAAGGTAGAAATCCCTACCTCAAGCTTCAAAGTGAAGGATTTGATCAATTGGTGAAAGCCCTAGCTTTGGTGGTCCTCCAAGTTTGAACTCCGCACTTTTCGAGCACCAAATCACGATCCGTCTTCGATTTCACGTTAAGCACAACGCAAGCTTCCTATATCTCCAAGAAATTTGAAAATAGTAGAGTAGATTGGTGGAGAGGTTAGAGAGAAGGAGGAGCCATGGGTAGAGAGAGAGTGGGATGAAGGGAATGAGGGCTTATATATCCCCCCCCCCCCCCCCCAGCCCCAAAATCTGATTTTTAAGGTCCCTAAGGGCTCCCACGTAATAAGCCACGTAAAGTGACGCGCGCGAAATAAAGCAAGAGACTCCGGGTTCGGGTCCTATAACTAAAATTCGATACATATCATAATAAATTAAATTATTTATCCGCAATAAATTTTCAAATAATTATTTTTTTAAAACTCAAAATTTTCGGGTCCTTACAAGTCCCATATCGGTTATAGAACCAATTCCTATCATTGCAAAAACCATATGAGATACAGGTGGTACTTGTGATATTTCGTCTTGGGATGCATTTTATTTGGCAGTTTTTCTAGATGTTAAATACTATTGGATGGGTTATTTTTTATTGGCATTGGAAGCACATCACATTATGGCATGGTAATGTTTCGCAGTTTAATAAATCGTCCACTTATTTGATTGGATGGTTAAGAGATTATTTATGGTTAAACTCTTCCCAACTTATCAATGGATATAATCCTTTTGGTATGAATAGTTTATCAGTTTGGGCGTGGATGTTTTTATTTGGACATCTTGTTTAGGCTATCGGATTTATGTTCTTAATCTCCTGGCGTGGATATTGGTAGGAATTGATTGAAACTTTAGCATGGGCTCACGAAAGTACACCTTTGGCAAATTTGATTCGATGGAGAGATAAACCAATAACACCTTCCATTGAAAACAGTCTCGCCGCTGGTTGATTTTGAAAACTGATTAGTTCAGCAAACCAAGAAACTAGCTAGATCTATGGCGATTGAGTTTCTCTTTTCCCATCTCTACTATATCCCTTTCTCTTTCAACCAACTTGAGCAGAAAATCAAGAACCCAATACTATGAAATTCAAGACTCTTGGCCTTGTCGCCGTTGATCATGTGGTTGGGTGGAGCTAACCAAAAGCAATAGCAAAGTCAAGCTGATGTCTATAGTCGAAGGGAACAAAGCTCAACGAAGGGTTATGCTATAGAAAAAAAGAAAGTACATTAAGTTTATGAAGTCACAACCCCAAGGGATTGTCCGAGTGGTAAAGGAGATAAGCTGTAAACTCAGACATTATGCGGTCGAAACTGGACAACTTAATACTTTGGGCCATTGAGAATTATGCCTGGTCATTATCTCTAGGGCCCCGATGACTAGTCGGTAATTTAGGTGAGGACTCCTTCAAGCTTTGCCCCAGCTTGATCTCAAGCCGACTAGATACATCGGTTATTAAAAAAAGAAGGGTTAAGAAGTCAGTTAGTCGTCTACAAAAGAAAAGGTACCAGTACGAAGTCACATCAATTGTGGATATAGACTAGGCTATAAGGAACAGAATCTTAAACTATATATGGACACAAAGGAGGGTAAGTGTGTTTGGCCTAACTCAATTATTTAATTATTTTTTGTCCTTATGTGAATTTTTTTTTGTAATTTCTTGTTTTTCATCAACTTCTTATGGATTATTAGTTTGTCTCGATGAGAGGTCTTACAAACTTACAAATAATGTGTGAAATTTGAAAAAAAAAATCAAAAAATCCAAAACATTGGTATTTTATGCTTATTCATCATCTTTAGCAATTTTTTTTTATAGGTTTTAGACATAATTTGATACTTTTTAGATTTCTTTACCAACAAATGCAAAAACAAATTGGAAAAAAAAACAAAACGTACTTAAAAATAATAGAGTTAAGACAAATGGAGATTTTTTATAATTTTTTCAATTGTTTACATGCACTAGAGATAACTTTAACGATCGTGAGGCAACTTTAATAAGCTGTAACAAAATACAGCTTAGTTGAAATCATGCCAACATTAGGTAATCCACGCTTACCTCCAAAAATAAGAAAAACTCAAGCAAAAAGTCGAAATGATGTTGCAAAAACGATTGAAGGGGAAATCAATAATCATGTCTATGAATACAAGCAGGATGCTTCCATTGTAAGCAGAATATATTCAACATCGATAAATAAAAAATTTCGAGAAAAAAATATAGTTATTATTATTTTTTTCAGCTTAGAACAGTGAATTCAATTTTTTGAAGAAGTTGGTGCAGAATTGTTGCAAAAATCATTTCCCGATATCTCAATTTTGGTTATCATATTGTAAAGAAAATTTATCTAATGAAAATTTAACATTTATGAGGAAAATGTTTGTGAAAAGGTATTTTTAATAGGTAATGTGACTAGTTAACCGTTTGAGCTTTTTACTCCTGTTATCTTGGAGTTAGGTCAGCTATTTAAACGGGCATCTATCTTGGAGTTAGGTTAGCTTTTTACTCCTGTTATCCTGTTATCTTGACTAAGTAATAGTTACTCCCTTTTACTAGTTAACCGTCCAAGCTTTTTACTCCTGTTATTTCGCTGTGTCTTCTTTTTAACCCCCCCCCCCCCCCCCCCGCCCCCTTCCCTCATTCAAAACCTTAATTTTTCCCCATGACTTCGACGACGTCGGGCGAAGACACCTCATACGAAGGCGAAGGCGGAGGAACCGGCGGGAAGTTTTGTAAAAGGGCTTCTCGACGGCCCCAACAGACGCTGTACGATCGGCCCCTGCCGACCTCCCTTACAAACCCTAGAAACAACGGCTGGCTCCCCAAACTCGTCGACCCCGCCTCCAAACTCATCTCTTCCAGCGCTCGCTTGTTCTTCTCTTTCGTCTTCCGCAAATGCCCCCCGCTTCAACTGCCACCAGGTGCAATTTACACACGCACACACATTCTGTATTGTTTTTCCCCAAAAATTAATCGTTTGAATGTGTGCTCATTTTTATTTGGCTGGAGAGTTGCTAGTGAAGAGCTTCAAATTCATTAGTTCGGTATTGTTCATCGATTGGAGGTTCGGTGTAGTGAACGTTTTCTCTGCTTGCTTTTGGTTACTGTGAGTATGGTAATTATTTCCTTTGAATTTAGGATGATCCCCGAAGTTGGTTAGAGTCACGAGGGTTTTCTGGATTGGGTGCTATATTTTCAATTTTAGTTTTACAGGGTTTTGTCCGTTGGGAGATTGTGTTCTGAAGAAGTGTCAAAAACCTTATTTTTGCTTCAGTTCATTTGCTAATAATGACAGCATCCTACTTAAAAACAGAATGGTTTGATCACATAGGATACCTAATCAAACAAAGACAAACCAAAGGCCTTGTGATTTGTGTCTCAATCAATTGGGCTTTGCATCTCAACCAATTGAGGATGAGAGAGAATGCGGCAGAGGGAGGAGGGAGAGAACGGCCGGCATTGTTGTCGTGGCAAACACCGGCAAGGAGTACCGAATGCAATAGGTTTGGGTTTTAAAGAATTCTGTTGTGTTAGGAACCCAACCATACACAGATATCTACAAATGTATTGTCACAACTATCCATATGAAGATTCTATATTTGCCCATCTCATATTCTTCTCTTTTGATTTTTCAATTTCATTATGATCCCAGTTCATTGTACATGTTGGATGTTTTATTCGGGTTATAATGCAGGTTGCTAAGTTATTTATTTACTTGTGCTCATGTCGAAATTATGGTCTTTTCTTGTTTGTTAGTTATGATGGATGCTGGTAGTATTTTTAGCTGCTTGTATAGTTTCTCTCTTTTTCTCTTTGTTTACGTGTATGTTTGGGGTGATCCTCATGCTTTATATGAGGGACATGGACCGTTGAAGTTATGTAGGCTGATTATAATTCTAGAATGAACGAATTAATATTTCATGACTTCAATGTGAAGTTCCATGGTATAAGTTTCTTACCATTTTTGGAATGGATGTTGGCAGAAGGAACAAAACAAGCGTTGCAATCAGTTATCTGTTTTCCACTTTATTGGATCTAATGTCTAAAGTATAAAATGACACATTTATAACGAATTTGAGTTTTATGCTCAAATTTATTGTTTATTTTAGGTCTACGTTTTTTCTCAATATTTATTTTGAAGGAGTTGCTTTAACTCCTCCTAATTCATCAATAGTTTAAGAATTAAGACCATTTTATTGTGTTTTTTTTGTTTTTGTTTTTGTTTTTTGGTAGATGAAACATCATTTGAATTGCAAGGTGTGAAGAGTTTATTTGAGAACTGAAGAATCATGATTCCTAATTATTGTTGACACAAGCTGGATTTTGATGGTTTGGACTATTTATTCTTGATTCTACCTTAACACTAAAGTGCGAAAGACACATGTTTTGGTAATTTTTATAACAGTGTTATAATTTTGCTGTTGGTTTGATAACCGTTGCAATAAAACATCGGCTTATCACTATTGGGCTATAAATTTGTGCAATTTTTGGATATTTTTAATTTAGGAGTATGTAATGCAAATAAAATGAGTTTTTTTCTTGTCAAGGTATTTGTGCTTGTACATGTTGTGTACTTGGGAAAGACAGTTTAGGAATAACTGAAACAAATGAAACCCAAAAAGTCACTTTTGTTTTCCTAATTTAGAAGATTTCCTGCTAAAAGCCAAGTTTGAAGTGTTGCAAACTTTCATATGAATCGTGGATTTGATTATCGTTTTCCCCCATGTTATTTTCGCTTTTGAAAGTTCAAATCTACAAATTACATCAGTGAAAATCTTGAAACGGCTCATCAAATATGTTTGTATATGTCGGTTACACTCATTTGAAAAGCCTATTAGATGCACATTCTGATTGCTGTAGTAATTGATGTCTGCACAAAATAAAAACTGAATATTGCATGTTGTTTTATCTTGCAATAGCATTTACAAGTATGCCTTTTAGCCATAGGGTAGACATTATTTGAGATGCATCTTTCTTATTGATTCCGTTTTCTTTCAAGATTGAAAGGACTGATAGTGCAATCATACTCTCTATTGGTCGTCATCATCTTGTAGTATGTGGTTTGTTTGAGTTTCTAGGTAGTTATATTACTTATGTGGGTTCTCAATCGCTATTATTTCAATATTACTCTTTTATCTTAGCTCAAGAGTTACTAATTTCCTCTGCAAGCCAATACTTCACTATTGCAAAAGTTCTAATATTTGTCCCTTTTATTTTATTATACCTTATAAACTTCATAATTTGACCAGAAGCTTACCGAGAGTCAAGGGACCGGCCTCAGGATGCAGCTCCCGACGTAAGTCAAAATGTTTACGTTTTGGTGCTAGTTTAAGCACACAAGTGTTATAACTATAGTTTTCCAGTTGAGTTATTGTTGTTACTATACTGGACCATCTTACCCTAGGGCTGTCCCGCTTTGGTGGTATCTTTATCTTGGTCATAATTTTCTATGCAGAATTCTCCCTGGGTCGAAGCACCAGCCGTTGACAATGGTGGCAATCCATCAGATAGCTATGACAGCAGTGGAATTACCAAACTTGAGCAAATATTAAAGCAAAAGACTTTTAGCAGGTATAGTTTTGGCTTGATAATTTGTGTGCTAGTATCTTGTTTGGCTTTATTTTTTTTATTTCTGGACACACCTAACTGGTCACCATATGTCGAACACAACGGGTAAATGCGAAATCCAATTAATTTTATTAATTGTTAAGTGGGGACACACCGAGACAGATAAAGTATCAAGTTATCATTTAGAAATTTATTAGTTAAATGATATTTTCTAGAAATAAAAGGTAAAAATTGTAAATAATGAAATTTGAACCCCATAAAACCCTCATTTAGGTTATATATTCACACCAATATTCGGAAGATTCTCCTTCTAGCTTCCCGTCAAGGTTGGATTAGCTGAAATGAGGAACTACAACCTAGCGTTTAATTGGAATGGTTAACCTGATCCTCATCGTCGCTTGCGACAAAGGGATAGTTTTTTTATTCTCAGTAAATGTTACTAAAGCCAAACACTCATTGATGGTCTCTGACCCCCCCCAAAGTCCATAGGTGGACATCTAAGAATGTCGATTTCAGATTAGTCAACTTGCATTGAAAGAAAGAAACGAGACAGTGGACAAAAACCTTCAAGGCAAGCCTGATCATGGTTTGACTTCCTTGGATTGCTCACATTTGCCTCAGATTCCAATCCTTGCTCTGAGAAGCAAGCGATGTTCTTCTAACACTTAGAGAGAAAGATGTAAGAATTGCAAATTATAATATAGTTGTGGTTGTTTTGGATTCTATATCCTTATAAATAAAAACTAAATGTGTGTAAAATTATATATTTGTTTGTCATGCCACCCATGTATCTCTGTGTCCTCATTTTTTTTTATGTTGTAACTTGTATCCCGTGTCCGTGTTCGTGCATGTTGTGTGATGCAAATCAATTTAGAGTTTGTTTTTTCTTTTTTGGGCATGCATGCAATGCATCCATGCTCTTTGCATGTTGTGTGTGAAATGAAACTTCACTAATAGATCTATATGCTCTGGTTCCTGCAGTTTTCTGATAACTTCGATGTTTAGAATTTTTATGCCTTAAAGAGTGGGAAGCAATAAACTGACGTTTGATTGCTGTTGTGTGTCTTCTGATATACCCAACGCTGAACATTTCCTTGACTGTTAATCTTCCCTTTCTTGGGGGTTAAAAGGTTTATGTCAAGCTACTAATGCTGTTTGCTTGTTTCTGTGGGCATGAGCCTTTTTTCTTGCTTGGATCTCCTGTTGCATGCATTTGCATGCTCACTTGCAGGTTTGTGCATCTGTGCTTTGATTGTTTGAGTTGGCTACATGGGTTTCATGTTTGCATAGGCATGTGACGCATGTTTTTGTGTACTTTGTTTAGTTTCTCTGAAAAAGCCATTTTTGGTGATCTTTTTTTTTCCTTCGTACTTTTTAGATGCTCTAAGTCTAGATGCACTGAACTTATAAATCTTGAATCTTGATTTATCAGAAGTTCATCTAAAGACAAGAAAGTTACCTTTTGGTGAAAATGATTGTCTTTTGTCTTTAATGTTTTTTTTTCAGATTCAGTCCACTTTTTAGAATTCTAAATATCCTTTGGTTAAGAGAAAACGCAAGTGCAGAATAGTTAATTTAAGTGTGAAAACAAAGTTAAAGATGATCTAAAAATGAGCTGGCTTTTTAACATATCCCAAACGATGGTTGCTTGTTGGTCGTGATGCATGTGTCTTGCTTATGTGAAATTCACCACTTGTATGTATTCCCTTTGCCTCTGAGCATACTTATAAAGCTAATGCCACATGTATTTATCTCGGCGCAAGGTTCATATTCATTGGGATGCTTAATTTATCTTCCCTAGCCCTTCAACACGTGGGTAGGGTGGGAGTAACAGTTTGCTAATTTTTGCTTTTTAGGGTACCAATTTGCTGGGGACCTGTTGCTTCCCACTAACTTTTTATCTTTCAAAATTGTGTTACTCCTTTTGGGGACATTTCTATTTTATCAATTCAATTAATGTCGAGACAGGTTAATTTACTGCTCAACACTAACCTAAATTGTACCACTTGGATAGAATGGTTTAGGTGTTAATGTTGCTTCCTCGAACCCCGTCCAGATGTCTGTGTGTATATATGGACTGATGCTGTATTTGGTTAAATTGTGCGGTACAGATCTGAGGTTGATCGTTTGACAGAACTGCTGCGTTCAAAAACTATTGATTTACCTAATAATGGGAATGACCACAGATTGGGTGAAATAAATGTTCCACAGCTGGTGTCTGCATATGAAGTACGACAAAATGTTTCTATTAGCCGAATGCAGGACAATATAATGGAGACCCACCGATTTGATAGGCACGTTTCAACTCCCTTGATCAGTTCACAAGTATGTTAACATGCTTTTTCTATTCTTTTTAACAGTTCCGTGAATGTTTGCTTTATTCCTGTGACAACATTTGTTTCAGTTTCTAAAGTTATATGGCTACAATATGGGACTCGACTTCACTTTTATAAGATCAAATTGTCTTCAGGTCAGTGAACAAGCTTTTGCATCACCTGCTGAACTCGCAAAAGCATACATGGGTAGTAAGCCTTCGAAAGTGTCTCCATCAATGTTAGGCTTGCGCAGCCAAGCATTGAGGAGAAATGCAAATCTGCTGGATAAGGTATCCTATCCCCCAAAGATGCCTTTTCATGTTGGAATTCCTGAAAATGGTTCTACGAACCCAAGATACCGAGGCAGATCGGCTGTATATACCATGGCTCGTACGCCGAATTTGAAGTTTAATCCAACTGATACCCAAAAGGTTCAGCTGCTGGCCAATATGTTTCTGCCATATTAATTTATTTTGTTTCCTAGGTTTAAAACTTGTCTGTCTTGCTCAATTTTCAGGGTTCCACTTCCGCGTATGATAGTTATGGCGGACCATCTGCATCACCATCTCTGTATGTGCGGGAGCATGATGCACAATTTGGGTCTAAGCAATTGGTAATTTTTCAGGAGATTATGAAACTGCCATGTCTTTGCTTGAAGTATGAGTGATATATTTCTCATTCAGATTCTTTTTTCTTTCAGGCTCTAAAACGTAGGAGTTCTGCATTAGAAGGTGATACTGGTTCTATTACTCCCATACGCAGACTTCGGCAGAAAACTAATCTTTCAACTCCACAAAATTTGAGCTTGCTAGTAAATAGAATACGTAGACTTCGGCAGAAAACTATTCTTTCAACTCCAAACAAAATTTGAGCTTGCCGGTAAATAGAAGTCCTCGACCGCCTATATCTTCAACCCGAAAACCGTTTCCCGTAGAAGAACCTAATTATAGAACCTTGCATCCGTTTGGAGAAAGCGGGAATAACATCTCTTGCACAAGTTATACTCCCCCTCCTTCTAAGTTCAGTGAGATGGCTACAAGAATATTACAGCAGCTTGAAAATTCGGTTCCAAAGGAGAAATCATCAAAAGGAAAGGTTGTTACTGGAATGTACAAATCACCCAGTCAATCGATGCCAAGTATGCTACTAGGACAGGCTCTTCGAAGCCTAGAGGATGTGGATTCATCGAAGATTTTGCAGAACGCCCTAGAGAGTCATAAGTTGGACGAATTGTGCAACATCTCTTTGCTTGATGCTCGTCATACTACCTCTCAAAAGCAAGACAAACTCGAAGTAAATGGCCCAAAAGAGATTATTGTTTCTCGCGCGACAGTGGCTCCTGCCATAATCTGGGAAGCTGTGGTTTCAGATAAAGATGCCGGTTTTAACATTGAAGATTCAGTTTTCACACCACCGCTTAGTCAACCTCTTCAAAAGAAATGGGCTTTTCATATGAGTATGCATGAGGTTGGTGGTGTCTCATTTTTTTGTCCATCTATTCTGAAAGATTTTTTTAAAATTTTTTTTTGAGACGAGGAAGGGAAGCAACTGCTAGCGGGAGTTCAATGAGAGGACCTCTGGGCTTACACTGATCATAGTGACAACATTAATCGGCTAGGCTAATCTTAAAGTCTTACTCAGTCAATCCACTGACTTCTCTCTTCTTCTTTTTCTGATGTTTTTTATGAACCACTCACGCCATTGATTATTGTTCTAATGTAGGTTGAAGCCATGCAATTAGAGCTTTAGCTTATGTTTCTACTAATTGTAGCCCTTGACTATAACTGGAGGGTAAATCTTCATAGTTTACTGGTGACCAAGAAGAGTTGCATTTCACGTAACAATGACTCCAAGTTATGATGGTGCTCATCAGAGCTACACTTCCATACTTAGCCTCCTTGTTCTTGTTGATGCGCTGTTATAGATAGCTTGCAAGCCTGTCATTCCTTCCAGATTTTTGGTCCTTTGCTTAGTCATTCCCTCTTCGAGCCTCTACTGAATTTGGCTGACTTCGCCCCGTAATCAAACTTTAGTTTCACCTCGATATTGTGTGCGCGAAATAAATTTGTATTTTTGGGATTTCTTTGCTTGGTTCGTTTATATGGCTTTTATAGTATGCAACAAATTAATCCTTTTCCTTTCTCATGAAGGATTTTCTGGACCTGGATGATGAGATTCAGTCGAGTGAAACTACATCTACGCCGTTGTCTCAGGAGAAAGTAAAACAAGAAAACGTTGCGGTGGAGAGCAAAATTGCATGTAATGAAGCAGTGATGGTGAACAAAACTTCAACATTGTCTGAAATCAAACCACCTGATGGTCCTCTAATAAAGAATTTAGTTGAGTTAGGAACTTCTGATGCGCCTGTGGCTGTCGAGAAAACCACCAGATTTACTTTCAATATTGTGCCTGCTTCCAGCACAACTTTTTGGCCAGTTGTGGAAACTGTTCAATCAACTTCAGCATTGAATGTGATTGTTCCACTTAAAGAATCAAATTCAACTCCTGCTTTTTTTAGCGCTGACTATGAAAGTGTCGATAATGTTCCCTCACTCCCGCTTTCTTCTCCATCTGCTGTTAGTGAATCTCTAGGCCTACATTCTAATGCTTCATTGGAATCAAAGCGTTCAAACAGGTTAGTATCTTGTTCGTTGCTTGGCGGTGATGACTCGTATATGTGTTCAACAAAAATTTCCCCCCTAATTTTAACACCCCTATGTGGCTAACTGGCTCCCTTGTCGAACTTGTATGGCATGAATGGTAAGGTTTACATGCAGTCTTAGAGGTCTGTCGATGTGGAATACTTAAAAATGGACTGTATTAATTTTACAAAACCTCTGATTTGTAGAGAAATAGACATCTTAAAGTGTGCATTTATTTAGTCACTGTTAGGAGGTGGGGTTTGAGGTTGAAAGCAACAATGGTCCTGTGTGAGCATGGCAGAGTAGGATGCTGTCTCTGTGTTCGTATGTGTTTTTACTACGTCTCTTGTACATAGTATCGTATCTTCACCCTTGTTGTTGTTTGGTCAATTTTATAGTCTTCTAAATCTATAGCAAAGTACCACACGTGTGCAGAATATTATGGTGTACATATTGGACATAGTTTTTTGAGGTGTTAGTGTGGTTTTGTAGGATGTGGTGCATGAGGGTGGACAATTGCCGAGAGAAGAAAATTGTTGTATGGCTTCAAACCTTGAGGAACATTGTTGAGCAATATCCACGGCCTTAAATAAAATGAACTACAGTGAAATGATTTAGCACCCTTGGGAATCTCCTTCAAATCTGTTGGTTTATCTGGTTATGTCTACATCTGCTAATTTATATAGTTCCATTTACTCTAATTCGACTATTGTATATTATCCCAAGTTGAATTAATGAGAAATAGGCTCGTATCTCCAGTTTCTAGAATAAACAGAAGAGATCTTAAGTTTCACTACTTGCATGTCAAGTTCAATAGGAAATGCATCATACTTCGAACTTGATGGTCTCCATATGTGATTTCTGTTTGAATGAATCCATGATCCACAATTTGATATGGAGGGTAAAATGCCTTGTATTTTTAGATATGGTTATGCAAATACTTGGAGATTATCTGCTTTAAGGTGATACAGCACCACTGTTGCTTTGACCTACCTTCTATAACATTGTTTACTGAACCCACTATTGATGGTTAAAATCTTAACTGGGAAGTTGCTCCTTTGAAATGAGAGAAAATTGCACACGTTTTTTTTACCCAAACTTTTCTGAGTAACTTCATGGCCAAAAAGACAGATTCTTTTGGACGTGAGAGCACTGAATGTGATGCAGATTATCTATATGATAGCTGCGGGGATATATGAAACACAACATGGTTTGAGAACTGTTAAATTGGGTGTTAATGTGAGTTTTTTTTATAATAATAAAGCTTTTCCACAAACTAATTAGTAAAGTAGGGCACTATTCAAATAATTCATAAAAATAGGGCAAAACACAAATCCTATTTGCGTTTTATAATGACATGGCACCATCGTTCCAGCGTGAAAAGTTGTACGCAAATATAGATTGCGCATTACATGTACACACTTTTAATTTGCGTTTTGTTGGTAATAAGCGTTTGCGATTTGCGTTTTGCTGTCGCAATAAGCATTTGGAATTTGCGTTTCATTTATTATTTAAAAGCCAGGTTACCACAAGAAAAATATCGATGGCTGACCTACTTTTTACATACATAGCAGAACATAGGTTATCGGAACCGTAATGGTCGCATTTGAGTTGTATGAACGGTCATCGGGGAGAGCGTGTAGAAATCAACAGTCTTACTTCAAATGCCCAGTAATGAAATTTTATTTTGACGATTGGATCTCCATAAAATCAATCTCAAACAATAACTAAAGACCAACCTTAAAAATAGTTATAAAAAATAAGGCATTGGTTGGCCGTGGAGGCAGTTCGATGGCTGACAAATATAAATCTGAACGACCAAATGCAACGGCACTCACTCTGTTGCATTGTCCGACAGTCCTATTTTGAATGCGCAGTAATAAAAAAAAATTTGACGATTGGATCTCCATAAAATCAATCTCAAACAACGACTCACGACAAACTTTAAAAATAGTTATAAAAAAATAAGACATTGGTTGGTTGTGGAGGATAGTTCGATGGCCTGCAAATATAGATCCGAATGACCAAATGCAGCGGCGCTCACTTTGCATCGTGCGATAGTCCTACACAATGGTAACATAGATCTAAGTTTCTAAGATATATAGCGCTTTCATAAACCCATACGGAAAAAATATCATTTTTCAAAAGTTACACTTCTACTGTTAAAAGACACCACCATGCCTAGATTAGTCATCTAGTGTGTTGAGCATTCCAGTGATCCCTTTTCGGCACTTCTTGAGTTTATGAATATCATAATTTTGTTATTTGTAAGTCTTTTCTTTTCTTTTCTTTTTAATTAAGAAAAATATGAGAGCACCGTTTCAATATTAATCTTTTGCCTCAAAACAGAATGTCTACGCAACAAACACACAAAGTAAACTCACGAAAATTTGTCTTAAGATTGTTAGAAAAATTGTGTGTATATTTTTTGTGTTACCGTGACATAAATAACAAAATCAAAGATACCGAAATTATAGAAAGATAAAACCTGAAAATCGCATGGAAAGAATCAAGTCTAGTGAAAACATTATGTCCTTAAGACAAATTTCGCCCTCGCTACGGTGCTTACGATTTGAGTGGGTGCTTGTCACCCAGGATAAAACGATCGAATCCACCGAAGTAGCACTCCAATCGATGGGGCTTGGCGAACCAAATAATGAACTTGTACTCTCTCATATGAAGACTCAAAACTCGAAACAATAAATGAAAAAATCAATCTAAAACTCTATATATGTGTCTCCCCCAAAAGTCTTCATTTAACAAATGGAGAGTGCACCCTTATATAGAAGGATTCGTGAATATTCCCAATAGTCACGGAAGGAAGTGACATAACTATTCATCCGAATAGATATCAACGACATGACACGACACTACGCTAATAATTAACCCATTAAATTATATAAAATTCAATAGAAATAAATTCTAATTGAATTTCTTCAACCAATATTAAATGGAAATTAATAGGAGTCAATTTTTTATTCACTCCTTAATGATTTTGAACAAATCAATATATGTTCTAAAATCATTTTTTTCCAACAATCCCCGACATGAATAAAAATTGGCTGGATAAACAATGCAAAAAATAATGCCGACGACTGAGAGAGTACAAATGAAAATCTCCTGCATAGGATAGGCAGCTTTTGGCTTTGAACCTTCCCTTGTGAGAAACTATCGGATTTACTCGCTAATCAGTGAACGTGATGCCTTGAACTGTTCAGCTTTTTGTGTAAAACAAGACAATAGAATTCACACAGGATCTTTTCGAACACATTTGGTTCTTACGGTTGTGCCCATTTTGGCTATGGACAATTCCTGGTTTCATGAGTGCTTTAGAGAACTAAGCCTTATTGTTCTCATAGAAGCGGTCCCTTTTCATTCATATAGGTGACTTCCCATTAAGAGTATCCTGCTATACCCCACTTGAATTTTCAAGATATGAGAACCATTAAAAGCGTAGCTTACCCTAAGTAACGCTGCAGGCATCACTGTTGCATCATAGGAATGAGTAGAAGAAGTTATCTCCGCAGTGATACTACTGAATCACTCACAACTTCGTTGTCCCTTTGAACCTAGATCTTGGGATTTCCAGTCAACTAGGTAGGGTTCCATTGAGGCAATTCTTAAATTATAGGCTTAAACCTCATTCCCCTCGATACGTCACTTGTTCTCTGGTTAACACCCCTTAGGTAACGGATCCGTATTTTATCTTTTGACCTTATGTATCATAGATACCAACATCAAACGAAAACAAGTGTTGTATGGAATTATACTACGATTATCACTTCGAGACTTACCATACTACTCTATGCCTATTCAAGTTCCAATTGAATCTTATAATTAATCTGAATTTTAGCACAGAGTTAACATACAATTGGGAGTAATTACCATAAATTCTTCTTCCCCCACAATTATGTGACAGTCTAGAATTTGGCACATAATCATTAATATTTTCAAATCATACGGACAACTAGCATAGGCACAATTGATTACCCATACTTGTATTTACTAAAAACCTTAGTTGTGACAACCCATTTTGTCACTTGCCACTCTATTTTTTTTTTAAAAAAAAAGAGGCGAAAATAAGAAATTATCTCCAATAAATAAATTTCCACATAAAATACCAAGGAAATTAATTTGCAAATTCTTTCACAATATAGAATGGTGCAATTAAGAAACATTTAAAAACAAAAACACTCTGGTAGTTAAGCCCAAAAACTAACTAGACTCGATCCAAATATTGAAAACTTTTAAGCGTTTTCAAACATTGAACCTTGCAATCGGCAAGTAATGGTTATCTCATGATTTACATCCAACAACATGGGGCACCAAACCAACTAGGATAGTCGGCTCTCACCGAGAGATCCAGGTTTATTGCTCAACAACTGAACCAATCGTTAAAAAGTCACTAGGCCGTCAAATATACAAAATGGGGACTAGTCAAAAAGCCATACACATGAGATCAAATACTCTAAACTCTTTATTAGAGTGGGTATGAAATATGAAACTAACAAATGTAATTTTCTTTAACCCATAAGAAAAACAAATTCCTGGCAATTCTAATACACAAAGGAAACCACCGCAAATTTATATGACTTTTTGGCTAGTGGCCGGTGACTCGATTTTTTTTTTTCCAATGAGCACAATAGTCCATTCAAAAACCAGTTAATGAAAATTAGGACTTTTTCTAATGGGCGTGCCATTTCCCAATGGACACGTATTTACCAAGCATTGTGTTGCTTCTAAGGAAAAAAATGAATTCTCATTAAAATTCAAAATTCACCATGTCAAAGTTATTAAGATACATTCAATGACGCACAAGTAATATATTTTCTAGTATTGGGAAATTTAAGAACTTGAACCATATGTATGCGTAAAAAACACACAGAAAACAGACTTTTAGTCTAATTTCTAGAATATCATACGTAAAACAAGCGGTACATATGTGTACCGTTGCCAATGTTTGGATTTTGAAAAGCAACGTACTGCTTGTAAAATTACTATAAAACTGTTAGGAAAGTTATGACCTTTCCCAACGGGTGTGTTGGTTCTCAATAGACACCTATTAACCAAATCTTGTATCGCTTTATTTTTAGACGAACGTAACGGTTCGTTCGAAATCAATAAAGAAAACTTATGACTTTTTCCAATAAGTGTGTCATTTTGTAAAAAAAAAAGAAAAGAGAATAATTAAAATTTAATTACCACTGACATGGTAAACCACCACTTCCTTGAGACACATATCACGTCATATTGCCAAATCTTGAAGGGGTGTCTAGTATGGAACTATTCA
This sequence comes from Arctostaphylos glauca, assembly GCA_019985065.2. Lineage (NCBI taxonomy): Eukaryota > Viridiplantae > Streptophyta > Magnoliopsida > Ericales > Ericaceae > Arctostaphylos > Arctostaphylos glauca. The sequence continues at coordinate 197,967 of JAHSPW020000086.1, read as the reverse complement.
CATAAGAATATCTCAAATTTGAAAAAAAAAATGGTGAAATCCTCGTGTGACGAATTTTGAAGTGGTGTCTACTGCCTTGTATGTGTCTAAAGCACCACAGGGAATAAAAACAAATAAACATGGCAAGTGGTTTAATTTGCCACTCATACGTAATCAAAACACTTATAAAATCAATTAGCATCCAAGCTTATTGCCGGCAATGGGACCAAGTGCCAAACAATTAGCATCCAAGTTTATGCACTTACTTTTTCTAAGGGCTGTGACTTTTGGGGCATGAAAGTTAACTAATGGAACAACCCTATTTTTATAGAACTTCTTGTGCCTCTTCACAAAAGGCCATGTCTTTTGAAACTACCTTTAAATTTAAATCCCTTATGATGAAAAGGTATGACTACTCATTTAAAACTTTCTAAGATTAAAAGTCATGTCCTTAAAAAGTATGCAGTTTAATAAAAAGACGCGACTCTTCAAAAGAGCCCATTCCAACATATTTTTCCGAGAAAATGAAAAATGTCTCTCATGCAAAATACTACACAATGGTAACATAGATCTAAGTTTCTAAAATATATAGCGCTTTCATAAACCCATACGGAAAAAATATCATTTTCCAAAAGTTACACTTCTACTGTTAAAAGACACCACCATGCCTAGATTAGTCATCTAGTGTGTTGAGCATTCCAGTGATCCCTTTTCGACACTTCTTGAGTTTATGAATATCATAATTTTGTTATTTGTAAGTCTTTTCTTTTCTTTTCTTTTTAATTAAAAAAATATGAGAGCACCGTTTCAATATTAATCTTTTGCATCAAAACAGAATGTCTATGCAACAAACACACAAAGTAATTAAACTCATGAAAATTTGTCTTAAGATTGTTGGAAAAATTGTGTGTATATTTTTTGTGTTACCGTGACATAAATAACGAAATCAAAGATACCGAAATGACAGAAAGATAAAACCTGAAAATCGCATGGAAAGGATCAAGTCTAGTGAAAATACTATGTCCTTAAGACAAATTTCGCCCTCGCTACGGTGCTTACGATTTGAGTGGGCGCTTGTCTTCCAGGATTAAATGATCGAATCCACCGAAGTAGCACTCCAATCGATGGGGCTTGGTGAACCAAATAATGAACTTGTACTCTCTCATATGAAGACTCAAAACTCGAAACAATAAATGAAAAAATCAATCTAAAACATCTATATATGTGTCTCCCCCAAAAGTCTTCATTTAACAAATGGAGAGGGCACTCTTATATCGAAGGATTCGTGAATATTCCCAATAGTCACGAAAGGAAGTGACATAACTATTCATCCGAATAGATATCAACGACAAGACACGACTCTACGCTAATAATTAACCCATTAAATTATATAAAATTCAATAGAAATAAATTCTAATTGAATTTCTTCAACCAATATTAAATGGAAATTAATAGGAGTCAATTTTTTATTCACTCCTTAATGATTTTGAACAAATCAATATATGTTCTAAAATCATTTTTTTCCAATAGTAGTTCCTCATTTCAACTAATCCAACCTTGACGGGAAGCTATAAGGAGAGTCTTCCGAATATTGGTGTGAATATATAACCGAAATGAGGGTTTTATGGGGTTCAAATTTCATTCACTACAAGAAAATACACTTTTGGAGAATAACATTAGCGACAAAACTAAATTTAGTCGTCAAAAGTAGTGTATTTGGCGACTAACTTTTTTGGTCGCTAAAATGTTGAACGTTTGGCGACTAAAAAATAATGCCGACGACTGAGAGAGTACAAATGAAAATCTCCTGCATAGGATAGGTAGCTTTTGGCTTTGAACCTTCCCTTGTGAAAAACTATCGGATTTACTCGCTAATCAGTGGACGTGATGCCTTGAACTGTTCAGCTTTTTGTGTAAACCAAGACAATAGAATTCACACAGGATCTTTTGGAACACATTTGGTTCTTACGGTTGTGCCCATTTTGGCCCTGGGCAATTCCTGGTTTCATGAGTGCTTTAGAGAACTAAGCCTTATTGTTCTCATAGAAGCGGCCCCTTCTCACTCATATAGGTGACTTCCAATTAATAGTATCCTGCTATACCCCACTTGAATTTTCAAGATATGAGAATCATTAAAGCGTAGCTTACCCTAAGTAACGCTGCAGGCATCACTGTTGTATCATAGGAATGAGTAGGAGAAGTTATCTCCGCAGTGATACTATTGAATCACACACAACTTCTTTGTCCCTTTGAATCTAGATCTTGGGATTTCCAGTCAACTAGGTAGGGTTCCATTGAGGCAATTCTTAAATTATAGGCTTAAACCTCATTCCCCTCGATACGTCACTTGTTCTCTGGTCAACAACCCTTAGGTAACGGATCCGTATTTTGTCTTTTGACCTTATGTATCATAGATACCAACATCAAACGAAAACAAGTGTTGTATGGAATTATACTACGATTATCACTTCGAGACTTACCATACTACTCTATGCCTATTCAATTTCCAATTGAATCTTATAATTAATCTAAATTTTAGCACAGAGTTAATATACAATTGGGAGTAATTACCATAAATTCTTCTTCCACCACAATTATGTGACAGTCTAGAATTTGGCACATAATCATTAGTATTTTCAAATCATCCGGACAACTAGCATAGGCACAATTGATTACCCACACTTGTATTTACTAAAAACCGTAGTTGTGACAACCCATTTTGTCACTTGCCACTCTATTTTTTTTTTAAAAAAAAAGAGGCGAAAATAAGAAATTATCTCCAATAAATAAATTTCCACATAAAATACCAAGGCAATTAATTTGCAAATACTTTCACAATATAGAATGGTGCAATTAAGAAACATTTAAAAACAAAAACACTCTGGTAGTTAAGCCCAAAAACTAACCTGACTCGATCCAAATATATTGAAAATTTTTAAGCGTTTTCAAACATTGAACCTTGCACTCGACAAGTAATGGTTATCTCATGATTTACATCCAACAACATGGGGCACCAAACCAACTAGGATAGTCGGCTCTCACCGAGAGATCCAGGTTTATTGCTCAACAACGGAACCAATCGTTAAAAAGTCACTAGGCCGTCAAATATACAAAATGGGGACTAGTCAAAAAGTCATACACATGATATCAAATACTCTAAACTCTTTATTAGAATGGGTATGAAATATGAAATTAACAAATGTAATTTTCTTTAACCCATAAGAAAAACAAATTCCTGGCAATTCTAATACACAAAGGAAACCACTGCAAATTTATATGACTTTTTGGCTAGTGGCCGGTGACTCGAATTTTTTTTTTTCTTTTCCAATGAGCACAATAGTCCATTCAAAACCAGTTAATGAAAATTAGGACTTTTTCTAATGGGCGTGCCATTTCCCAATGGAAACGTATTTACCAAGCATTGTGTTGCTTCTAAGGAAAAAAATGAATTCTCATTAAAATTCAAAATTCACCATGTCAAAGTTATTAAGATACATTCAATGACACACAAGTAATATATTTTCTAGTATTGAGAAATTTAAGAACTTGAACCATATGTATGCGTCAAAAACACACAGAAAACAGACTTTTAGTCTAATTTCTAGAATATCATACGTAAAACAAGCGGTACATATGTGCACCGTTGCCAATAGTTGGATTTTGAAAAGCAACGCACTGCTTATAAAATTACTATAAAACTGTTAGAAAAGTTATGACCTTTCCCAACGGGTGTGTTGGTTCTCAATATACTCCTATTAACCAAATCTTGTGTCGCTTTATTTTTAGACGAGCGTAACGGTTCGTTCGAAATCAATAAAGAAAACTTATGACTTTTTCCAATAAGTGTGTCATTTCGTAAAAAAAAAAAAGAGAATTGTAGACACTGAAATTTTACGTAATTTAATTATCTTTCAATTAATCAAAACAAATAAATATTCTTGATTAATTAAAGTCAAAAGATAATTTAGTCAAAGTCTCGAATGAATACTGGGCTCTTTAAAACTATGTGGGCTCGGTCCATTTAAAAATATGATGCAGGCCAAAATAGATAAATTGGTCTAATTGGTTAAATGGTCATGAGATTGGGATAACCCGAAGATACAGGTCCACTCCAATCATTTTTAGGTCAATAAATAAATAAATAATACTCTTATTGTATTATTTATTTATTTTTATATTGACTTGAGATTGTCTTCATAAATAGAAGACGAATTCATTTGGAAAGGTAAATCAATGAAAGAGCATATGCCAAATTGAAGATGCTATTTTCTAGTCTATAAATAGAGGCTCTCATTGTGAAGAAAAGAGGATCCCGGCCAGAAGAATTCCGAAGCAGTCAAGTGTTCTTCAAGTCTCTTCTCAAATCTCTCTCAAGTCCCTGTGGAGGATCAACAAGCACATACACAAAGTGCCGATTCATCTATAAACGGGGTTCCTCGGCTAAAAGAATTCTGAAGCAGTTAAGCGTTCTCCAAGCATCTTCTCAAATCTCTCTCAAGTTCTTGTGGAGGATCAAGAAGCACATACACAACGTGCCGATTCATCTACAAACGAGGATCCCCGGAGCCAGAAGAATTCTCTTAAGCTTTCGAGCGTTCTTCAAGCCTCTTCTGAAGCCTTCTCTCAAGCTCTTGCGAGGAATCAATAAGCACTCAAACAAAGCCGATTCGTCTGCAACTGCACTCCATCGAGATCAAGCTGCTCAAGCCCTCGATCAAAGCCACCACCTCAATTTCTTCATTCAAGAAGTCATCAATCGGTTCATTCAACAACAAGCTTCAACAGCCGTTGGATAGCCATCACAGTCGGAGATCGAATCAGAGGAAACGTTCTTTCATTATAAAGAATATAATAAAGATTGTGTCCACTTTTCATTTAAATCAATAAAATATTATTTTTGTGCATCTTTTTCTTGTCTTTATTACAGGACTCGATTTTGTGTGTTACAAATTTGGCACGCCCAGTGGGACCTCTCTACCTCTCATCTCTTTCTCCGAAAGCAAGTTCTTTTCAAATGGCTTTCAAGAAGATTCAAGTTGCTGAAATCGTCAAGAACTCCAACAAGAATGTCGTCCTTGCCGCAAGCAGCAATAGCACTTCCACGGGTCCTATGACGCGAAGCAAGATTATGATGATCGCTACTTCTGCAAGTCTCGAAGTTGCATCAGGCGCAAATCCAACGAAGGTGCTGCACGAAAAACACCGAGGGGGAAAGGACTCCAGAAAGTTTCCATCCGATCCCAAAAATTTGACCTCGACAAGGTTTTCACCATGCCCATCTCATTTGATTTCTGATGTAGACTCAAGCATAGGTTTGCAATCTGGATCCTCTCCTTCAACACCAAAATACTCAGGCTCATCAAGTTATTCAGAGTCATCGTACTCGGTGGCGATGCAAGTCATGACCACTGGCACATCAACAATAGAGGAACAACTTGCGACAATGGCTCGTGCCATCGAAAAGCTCACCAAGACGGTGGAGGAGAAGGACCTTCAAATCGCATCTCTCATGAACAAGCTCGAGGCTCATAATGTGGGAGAAACTAGTCAAGGCAATTCTCATCCACCTGGTTTCACACCACAAGTTGCGCCGACTGTTGGCAATGGGGAGATGAAGCAAGAGGTGGAGGCAGGTGATGAGCGCACTATATTGTATAATAACGTGGCTCAATACGCTCAATTTGGCAATTATGCGTAGGCAAATGTTTCTATTTAAATGATATTGCACGCGTAGTTGTTTTTCTACCCTTTCAGGTTTTCGAGTGCTGAATGAATGCCAAAAGATTCTACCATGAATGAAGGCCTCGGAACCATTGGCAATACTGATGGAGTACCAATTGAAGGCTCGGGAGGAGCAAAAGTGGGTCCGGATCAAAGAACCAAGGAAGGAAGAACTGATGGTTGGGAATCAAAAGTCCCTCTATCGATAGAGGTTTATCCCTATCGATAGAGCCCCTAGTAAAGAACCAGGAAAAAGAGATCCTCTATCGATAGGGATCACTCCTATCGATAGGAGGATCAATCAAAGAAGATCAGACGCATTCCCTATCGATAGAGGATCCCTTCCTATCGATAGAAGGCTTAAATCAAAAATGATCAGAAGACTCCTCTATCGATAGAGGACCATTCCTATCGATAGGAGGTTCAACCACAGAAGACCAGAGGACATCTCTATCGATAGGGATATCTTCCTATCGATAGAAGTTTCAGCGAATTCATACCAGTAGACTTCTCTATCGATAGAGATATCCTCCTATCGATAGAGACCCAGTTTTATCAGAACCAGTGAGGACGATTTTGACGCGAACTCAGGGCCATTTTAGGAAATTAGAAGCTTCTTTTATTGCCATTTTAAGGGTAGTTTGGTACTTTAACATTAGAAATCTGTTAGGATATTTTATTTTGGTAGATTTCTTGACTTGTTAAAGGGGTAGTCTCCCTAATTTTACCAGATCAGTTTTTCATTTTCTACAGCACAATAGATATAACGTATTCCATATCTTTTACTGTTCCAGAGCAAAAATACATTGTTCTTCATATTTTCTTGTCTTGTTCTTCTTTATTTCTTCCATTCTTGTCAAGTTCTCCTTTCTTAAGTGTTCTTCCCCTTTGAATCTTTGGATTCTCTTGGAAGCACTTAAGTATTTCTGCCTTAAATACCGTTTTTATCGCTTTATTATCTGATTTCCTTTCAGTTTTACTTAGTTCTTCCTTATTGTCTTTAGATTAACTTGTTTTATTATGTTTTCTTTCAATTTCATTATGTTTATGTCAAAGCATGAGTAGTTAATTTAGTGTGGGTTAAGTCTAAAAGTAAGGTTTGTTCAAAAACCATGTTGGTCTCTATCTTCTCCAAATTTTAATGCCATTGATGGATCTTTCTAAGCTTTTTCTTTTGAAATAAAAATGAAGTGTTAAGTTCTTGATTAGATATAGCCATCCTTAGAGTTGGTATATTTAATACTTGAATCGATGTCCTTCATCTTTTAATCCCATTTCCTTTAAACTTGAAAGATCCGTCAAAACTATTTTTAGAATTAAAATCCTTGTTTTCATCGAAGAAAATTCCGATCGAACACCCGGGACCGGGAGTTAGATTGAGTTATAAAAGAGAAGAGATAGACCAACGAAAGTTTCGAATAAACCAAACCTTAGGACTTAACCCCACTCTTTAATTCAGTTTTAATCCTCATTTTAGTGATATAATTGCTTAACCGCACCAAACAAAACCTTGAGGTTGACGTCCGAAACGTCGAAAATATCAATTTGCGTATTCTCTGACTATAACGTTCTTTTCCCTGTGGATCGATACTCCGGACTATCCCTATACTCGTTTTTAAATATTTTGAGGAAAGTCCAGTTTTATAAAATTAAACCACTGACCACGAGGCCGGCACACTCCTAACGACAAGCACTTTGCCGGTCCGGTCATGTTTTTGGCGCCGTTGCCGGGGAATTGAATAGTTGCTTTTAAAGAATCGCAGATTTTTTTTGCAAGTTGCAACTCTCTTTAGTGGAAACCTTTAACCTACCCACATTGGTAAACCTAAGGTGTAACGCAAGCTAAAGGGAAGTGCAATTCGCAATTTTTATTTTTATTTTTATTTTTTTTTGTTCTCATATTTGATTGTTAGGGGAGTTGTCTTTGGTGTATGAGTGTTTACACTCGACACGCTATGCATAGACTCGTTCACACAAACAATCCCCCTAACACCACAATGGCTACCCAACCGGAGGTCAATAATGTCCCATTTGCACGAACCATGAGAGAATATTTATGCCCATCCAATTTCGAAATCCAGGGCTATTATTCTCAATGGCAGGAACCATTATGGTACCCACCTAACAATTCACCACAATATGCTTTCCAAAAACCTGTTGTAGATTCCAATGCATCTCAACCATCTAATGAGCAGAGTTTAGAGGACACATTGCAGATGTTCCTACAAGGGCATTCAAAAACTATTGAGCAAAATAGGCAAGCCTTTGGTGACATCCACTCCCAATTGACTAATTTGAACAATATCTTCAATGTTGAGAGGCAAAACGGGGATAATGATGAGTTCCGTGGTGTGAACCACATTGATACCTTAGACCAAGAACAAGAGAACTCTCATGTATTCCCCGATCCTCTTGAAATTGGTCTCACTGCTGAAGAGACCACATTTTTAGATTCACCTGAGCTCGAGTGCTTGTCCTCACTCGTAAATGACGAAGCTATGGGAATAGAAAGTTGGGTACCCATTGTTGACGAGTCACCTCCGGACAAACCGCAAACTTATTTGTCCATTGACCAATCTGTACCTTTAGAAATTCAGATTTTTTCTAAGCAAGTGGAAACCGATCCCCCTGATAATACTGAGTATTCTCTTGTTGTGATTCTACCCATTCAAACGAATCAACAGGAGAGTAAACTTTTGGGACTCTCAGACCAACATCAGCAGGTTATGAGTTGGCACCTTCGATTAGACCATTTTTCTCCACCCTTTACTGATCCAATTTTGGAAAGGAAATATGGTCATTCAGGCTACAATCTCATTGTGGTCTCTCTAGTAGACCAAGCACAGTCACATGTCCCTTATCCATTCGGGACTTTTCCCTTGAAAATTTTGATCCTTAGGAATCGATTGAGGAGTTGTGTGACCCTGTCTATGGGGGGTCCAATGCAGGCAATGTGGTCCCCAATTCTTTGGGTCCGTGAGCTTTATTTGAAGTCTAGGAGACTATAAATCCATGGAGTATGTGATACCTCCAGTGTTTGCCGTGCTCGAACGGCATCAGACGGTCTGGTATAGCCACCTTGTCAAGCTACGTATGTAGTACCTTGAGGTTGGGTCTGACGGCAGGCGCGTGGACAATGAGAAATCTGTCTGAACCCTTTCGGCTTTAGTGTCAAGCTCCGTGGAGATTTCTTCAAAGCGGAGTGAAGGGGTAAGGAATTTGGGGGGACCCCCTCCAAAGGGAGTGGTAGCCTATTAGATGATGGCGCTGCTTCTCTAGATATTGTTGAACCCCATGCATACTGTCCTTCCAACAATAGGGAAACACAGTCTTTGACAAGGAAGAAAAGTAGTACTCGTGTCCTTCGCGTGAAGAAGTTGGTGGATTTATTGCTTACTTTCATTTATTGTTCATTTTGGACTAACCTGCTAATGAAATTTTATGTCCCATGTAGTCATGTTTGCTCTTAGTAGGTAGTTGGTGGTTCAGTCTTCGCAAGGTGTACACGCTACCACATCAGCCTTGGTAGTTTGGGTCTAAGTATGGGGTGAATGCGGCATTCAAGAGCCCAAAGTCATGGGTGTAGCTATGTGCTACGGTTGTTAGTCCAACAAAGCTCCGGCGATGATCCTATGTGACTAGCTACGGTCCACAAGTTGGAGCCGAAAGAGTACACCTTGGAAGCCCTTCCAATGACAAACAGTGCACGTGGCGAGAAATCCTCAAACTTGGTCGAGGTATATGGTGGTTGACATTCCACCTCGCAGGTATGATCGTCCCTCTTTTATGCTTAAATGGTGCGTTGTCTTCTTGCATTGAGGACAATGCAATTTTCAAGTTGGGGGGAGGGGTTAGTCCAATGTTAGTGTTAATTGAGTCATTTTTTAGTCCCATTTTTTTCAAATTCTGTTCCATTTCCCATGAAAGTAGAGTTGAAACCTATGCTTGATAATTTGGATATGTACAAGAGGCATGCATGCGATGTATTTGTCATTGAGCATCAATTCACACACATAAACATGAACTATTTGGAACACTTTGAGCTAAGTGTGTAATTGGGTGATTTGATCATATAGAGTGGAGATTTAATTTGAAAAGCATCCCGCACTCAATCTTCATATGAAATCCATGCCATGCTCAATTCATGCTTAACATCTTGCATGCATCAATTTGGAATCCATAATGTACGGAGAAAAGGAAATTAGGCTATCTTTGCATGATTGAACCACAAACGTGTCTCTTAATCCAAATTTTTGAACCAAGTCCGAGTCATCCAATTTTTCACGGAACAATTAGGAAACCGGATGTTAGGAGGTGTGTTGAGAGTGTTTGAATGGGTGATGAAAAGAAGAGGGGTCAAAAGATGAAGAATTTGGGGCCAAGCAGAAATCAGTCAGAAGGAATCTCTATCGATAGAGGGTTATTCCTATCGATAGAGGATCAGAGCAGAAAACAAACAGATTCAACCTCTATCGATAGAGGTTTGTTCCTATCGATAGAGCAACTTTTTTAGTATCCTCTATCGATAGAGGAGTATTCCTATCGATAGAGGCCAAGCCAAAAATTCGGACAGAAGGTATCTCTATCGATAGAGAAAAGTCTCCTATCGATAGGAGCAAGTAAAAAGTTTCATCAGTAGCCTGCTCTATCGATAGAGACCACTTCTCTATCGATAGAGAACCCAGAATCGGCAAAAATCCCTTAAATACGCCCGAACCTTTTCATTTCCCTCATCCAAAATTTCGCACCTCCTCCCCCAAAAGTCACGATTTTTCTCCTCAATCCACCGAAACATCGCAACCCTTCCCGAATCAACCGAAATCCTACCCTATTTCTACCCAAAACCCCTCACCCACCTTCAAAAATCCGAATTTCGTGCCCTAACCCTCAAAGTCCGAAATTACATCACCAAACCTCAAAAATCAAGCACAATGGCTCGTACAAAGGTCCCCAATGTGAGTGAGGGCGAAGAACATCATGGGGGATCGAGTGATGAAGCCCGAAGGAGGGAAGACATTCAAAGGGGCAAGCGTAAGGCGGTTGAGGGTTCGGGGAATAAGAAGAAATCAAGGGGAGACCCTAAGAACGCGGCTAAACGGGAATGGGAAAGTTCAATGGCCACCCGCAAGGCCACGTGTGAGAGGATGGTTCACCGGAAACACATTGGCGAAGAGGAGGCGGTCCTCATCATTGATACACCCAAATCACGTCAACCGTACGGGGTAAGCGAATCCTCATCACGCCAATGTCCATTACATTTTACTTAGGATGCCCCTCCTTTGATGAAACCATTTGCACCTTCCCACGCGAGGAAGAGGTGTATGACCCCCGCTTTTATGCGGATATGATGTTCATCGATCCCAACGAATTCCATGGTCAATTCCCCGTTGGGAGACTTAAGGAGGAGTATAGACTCCTCAACAAAATCTTGCATTACAATCTCTACCCCCGAGGGGTGGAGAACATTCTGGGGGCTAAGGAGGTCCAGTTAGTCTACTCCTTCCGGCATGACGACGTGATCGATATTGGGAGATACATTTTTAGACAGTTGGTGGAATTCAGGACCAACACCATGCGTAGGGCGAATTTCCCCTACCCGGCAATGATCACCCAAATATGCCTCAACATGGGAGTGGAGGAGAAATCTAGTGATGCATGGGCTGAGGGTCTGGGACCCATTTCTGGGGTCACTGCAAGCAAAAGCAAGGCCCACTCCAAAGACCCAACCGCTGTGAGACCTCCACCGACAGCTAGAACCCACGTTCCTTCAGCTTCTCGGGTTAGTTCAAGGACTTCAGGCCCCTCTGTGGCAGTGCCTGAAGAAGGTTCCTTCAAGAAGAAGATGTGGAAGATGATGAAGAAAATCTTCTGTCGTCAGTCCGAGATCATGAAGACCCAGAAGAAGATTCTGAGACGACAGCAGTTCACCATGGATTATGTGGCTGCACAGACAGGGCGGCCATACATTTCTGAGGAAGAGGAGAGTGAGACAGAGGAAGAGGACAGCCAGGACAGTGGGGAAGATTCAGGGGGAGATGACATTGTAGAAGAGAGTTTTTAGAGTAGAAGGAGGATAGAGTCAGACAAAGCAAAGTCATTGAGTCTAGTTCGTGTTTTTCTTTCTTTTTTCATGTTGTGTAATCTTCATGGTATGGTGCACATTGGGAGTCTCACGACACCGGCTAGGGGTAGATTACCTAAACCACATATAAGCCGGTGTCGCTTTTTGTACTTCAAACCTTGATATGAAAACCCATGAATGTTATAAGCTTTTAAAGTCCCAATCGATTCTAATTACAATTTGGATTCTATCTTGATGCATGTTTGAGTAGTTACGTGTTTCTAAGCACTTGGCATTCCTATATCACATTGTTATGATCCATCAACGCATACCAAAGTACTTTCATTGTGATTGCGCTTATTCCTTGAATGCATAACCACATCTTCGGTGTGTATATTCGCGCAAGTTAGGGATGCAAAGTTTAAATTCATGAGAGTTCGCAATTTGTTTTGAGGGCAAACTGAGAGATTTGGAATCAAGGCTCGCTTTGGTTAACATTGCTTAAATAGATTGCTAAAGCTCACTTGTTCCTTATAGTTCATGAATGGTTGTGCGTGTTTTACATTGCTCATTCTTACTATATGCGCCGAGTACACATGAAAATAACGAAATCAAGCATGATTGATAATTAGACTTGCATGGGAAATAATCTTTCTTTTCTGTTGTTAAGTATGATGCGTTGCTAGGGACTAGCAACCTTCAAGTTGGGGGGTGTGATGAGCGCACTATATTGTATAATAACGTGGCTCAATACGCTCAATTTGGCAATTATGCGTAGGCAAATGTTTCTATTTAAATGATATTGCACGCGTAGTTGTTTTTCTACCCTTTCAGGTTTTCGAGTGCTGAATGAATGCCAAAAGATTCTACCATGAATGAAGGCCTCGGAACCATTGGCAATACTGATGGAGTACCAATTGAAGGCTCGGGAGGAGCAAAAGTGGGTCCGGATCAAAGAACCAAGGAAGGAAGAACTGATGGTTGGGAATCAAAAGTCCCTCTATCGATAGAGGTTTATCCCTATCGATAGAGCCCCTAGTAAAGAACCAGGAAAAAGAGATCCTCTATCGATAGGGATCACTCCTATCGATAGGAGGATCAATCAAAGAAGATCAGACGCATTCCCTATCGATAGAGGATCCCTTCCTATCGATAGAAGGCTTAAATCAAAAATGATCAGAAGACTCCTCTATCGATAGAGGACCATTCCTATCGATAGGAGGTTCAACCACAGAAGACCAGAGGACATCTCTATCGATAGGGATATCTTCCTATCGATAGAAGTTTCAGCGAATTCATACCAGTAGACTTCTCTATCGATAGAGATATCCTCCTATCGATAGAGACCCAGTTTTATCAGAACCAGTGAGGACGATTTTGACGCGAACTCAGGGCCATTTTAGGAAATTAGAAGCTTCTTTTATTGCCATTTTAAGGGTAGTTTGGTACTTTAACATTAGAAATCTGTTAGGATATTTTATTTTGGTAGATTTCTTGACTTGTTAAAGGGGTAGTCTCCCTAATTTTACCAGATCAGTTTTCATTTTCTACAGCACAATAGATATAACGTATTCCATATCTTTTACTGTTCCAGAGCAAAAATACATTGTTCTTCATATTTTCTTGTCTTGTTCTTCTTTATTTCTTCAATTCTTGTCAAGTTCTCCTTTCTTAAGTGTTCTTCCCCTTTGAATCTTTGGATTCTCTTGGAAGCACTTAAGTATTTCTGCCTTAAATACCGTTTTTATCGCTTTAATATCTGATTTCCTTTCAGTTTTACTTAGTTCTTCCTTATTGTCTTTAGATTAACTTGTTTTATTATGTTTTCTTTCAATTCCATTATGTTTATGTCAAAGCATGAGTAGTTAATTTAGTGTGGGTTAAGTCTAAAAGTAAGGTTTGTTCAAAAACCATGTTGGTCTCTATCTTCTCCAAATTTTAATGCCATTGATGGATCTTTCTAAGCTTTTTCTTTTGAAATAAAAATGAAGTGTTAAGTTCTTGATTAGATATAGCCATCCTTAGAGTTGGTATATTTAATACTTGAATCGATGTCCTTCATCTTTTAATCCCATTTCCTTTAAACTTGAAAGATCCGTCAAAACTATTTTTAGAATTAAAATCCTTGTTTTCATCGAAGAAAATTCCGATCGAACACCCGGGACCGGGAGTTAGATTGAGTTATAAAAGAGAAGAGATAGACCAACGAAAGTTTCGAATAAACCAAACCTTAGGACTTAACCCCACTCTTTAATTCAGTTTTAATCCTCATTTTAGTGATATAATTGCTTAACCGCACCAAACAAAACCTTGAGGTTGACGTCCGAAACGTCGAAAATATCAATTTGCGTATTCTCTGACTATAACGTTCTTTTCCCTGTGGATCGATACTCCGGACTATCCCTATACTCGTTTTTAAATATTTTGAGGAAAGTCCAGTTTTATAAAATTAAACCACTGACCACGAGGCCGGCACACTCCTAACGACAAGCACTTTGCCGGTCCGGTCAGCAGGTCATGTTTCGTCATCAAAGCAAGGAAATCATGGTGACATCAACCATGCATCTGCTGTGCGCCAAGAAGTTAGTCAAAGCGTTCAACCAACTTCTATTGCCGCATTATCTGTCCAACAGCTTCACGACATGATAACAAATACGATCAGGGCACAATATGGTGGAGCTCCACAAAACAATCTCATGTACTCGAAGCCCTACACAAAGCGAATTGACTACTTCAGGATGCCTGTTGGATATCAGCCCCTGAAATTTCAACAATTTGATGGGAAGGGAAACCCGAAGCAACATGTTGCCCATTTCGTTGAAACTTGCAATAATGCTGGAACAGAAGGAGATCTACTTGTGAAGCAATTTGTCCGCTCGCTCAAGGGGAATGCGTTTGAGTGGTACACGATTTGCAACCGGAGTCAATTGACAGTTGGGAGCAAATGGAGCGTGAGTTCCTTAACCGCTTCTATAGTACTCGTCACACAGTGAGTATGATGGAGCTAACTAATACTCGTCAATGGAAGGATGAACCAGTGGTGGACTACATCAACCGATGGCGTTGTTTGAGTTTAGATTGTAAAGACCGACTCTCCGAAGTTTCTGCCGTCGAGATGTGCATGCAAGGTATGCATTGGGATCTGCTTTACATTCTTCAAGGAATAAAGCCATGCACATTCGAAGAGTTGGCTACGCATGCCCATGATATGGAAATTAGCATAGCTAATCACGGGGGAAACAATCCTCACATTCCTGACAAGCCCAATGACAATACCGTGAAGAATGGGGACGAGCCTTTCAAAGGTGCCAGTACAAGTTCGATGATGGTAACCACTGCTCCAGTAAAAATCACGATAAAAGACAAAAAGAAAGGAGATACGAAAGAAACATGCTCGCAAGAGACGGAAAGACGTCTAAGTCTAAAAGAATTACAAAATAGAAAATATCCATTCCCTGACTCTGACGTACTAGACATGCTGGAAGACTTGCTTGAAAAGAAAGTCATTCAACTTCCAGAGTGTAAACGTCCCGAGGAGATGGGCCATGTGAATGATCCGAGGTATTGTCATTACTATCAAATTGTGAGTCACCCTACCGAAAAATGTTTTGTTTTGAAAGAATTGCTTGTTGATTTATCAAGCAGGAACAAGATTCTTCTAGACTTGGACGAGGCTGTGGAGTCCAATCATACCACCATTGTCACGGGATCACCGAGCTCTCCAATTTTGGAGTCCAGAGAAAAAGCAAAGCATGCATCAAGTCTTGCTCTGGGGGCAATCTCAAAGATCATCCAGTTTGGCTCGCTTGACCCTGTGATCATTCAAGGCTCAAACCAAGACATACCCCTTCATCATCATATAAAGAAAATCCCATCAAAATATGACAGGGGATGGATTCTTGTGACAAGTAAAAAATCACAAAAGTACAAGACCAAAGCTCAAGCAATGCAAGATAGAAAACTTTAGAAGCCGAGGAATCGTCGTCTGTATGGAAAAAGAAAGGAGCAAAGGAACAAGAAGGAGTTGCCAGATATTCATAAACCGCTTGAACGAAATCCTCTGGCTCCAGTCACCCTTCGAGATTCATTCCCAATATGGTATTTCAAATATGATGTAGTTGAAACTGTTTACATGATCACGGCTATCGAAGAAATTGAGGAAGATGTACATGTCAACGCAGCTAAAGCGAAACCAAACAAAGAAGAGATTGACTGCCTTGCAACTTTAAAAGAAGTGCCTCCATGTTTTACCCTTCGTGAAGCATCGCAACTTTCTCCGTTTGACAAACTTGCACTTGTTCGAGTATTAGAAGAGCCTCTAAAGTATGACTTGTTTACCAAAGAAGCTGACGATACTAAGGCAGGCCCCTTCCCTTGTGCTTCTTGCGGTGCAACAATCACTTTCACTAATGATGACCGTCAATTCGATTTGAAGCCCCATAATCGACCGTTGTTCGTATTAGGATACATCAAAGAAGTAAAAGAAGACGATGCTCAACAAATCACTCCTCGAGTTTCGGTATTTGATCACATTGGAGCTCCTGTAACACGCACTTAAGTTTTCAATAGACTTGGTACTACAAAAGAGGCACATAAAGAAGCGACGTTTCACCTACGGAAGTTGGTGTTCTCTCGGCTTGGTAATAAAAGCACATCATCAAATACAGAGAACTTTAGGAGAACGACAAAGAATATCAAGCTTTATTCTTCCAAAGAAGATAAAGACACTCAAAGCTCAATTCCATCTCGTATGAAATGAGTAACATCGCTTGAAGTCAATGTGGAAGGTCCGCTCAAGGTTAGAAGACGTACTATCGTGCTAACAGGGCAACCAACAGTCGAGGACCTCAAATAAGTCAACATTGAAACTCCTAATCGCATGAGTTTAAACTGCATGATGCTCCTGGCCCGCATGAGCTAAAACTGTGTACGGCCCTGCAAAAAAAAAAGTATCATACCCTTGAACTACGTTTTGACTTGATCCCTTTAAAGGGTACGTAGGCAGTTTAAGAATTTTTCTTGAGTTCAGTCCATCCAAAAAAAAAAAAAAATCCATGACATTGTTTGCGCCGCACTCTCTTGGATCGATGTCTTCAATTGTGCTTGCACCAAAGTACAGAGGCCTTCCTGTCGTTTTGAAGTCTCTGCCGAAGTCTCTGCCAAATACGAGATGTCGTGTAGAGGAAACGTTGAGACAGTTTGCACCAAAGTACAGAGGCCCTCCCACCGTTTTGAAGTCTAGGAAACGTTGGGACAGCTTGCACCGAAGTACAGAGCCCCTTCCGCCGTTTTGAAATCTCTGCTGAAGTCTCTGCCAACTTCGAGATGCTGTGGAGAGGAAATGTTGGGACAACTTGCACTGAAGTACGAGGCCCTCCCGCCATTTTGAAGTCTCCACCGATGTCTCCGTCAAATTCGAGATGTCGTGTAGAGGAAACATTGGGATAGCTAGCACGAAGTACAGAGGCCCTCCTGCCATTTTGAAATCTTTGCCGAAGTTTCCGCCAAATACGACATGCCACGTAGAGAAAACACTGGGACAACATGCACCGAAGTACAGAGACCTTCCTGCCGTTTTGAAGTCTCTACCGAAGTCTCTGCCAAATCTGAGATGTCGTGTAGAGAAAATATTGGGACAACTTGCGCCAAAGTACAGAGGCCCTCCCGCCGTTTTGAAGTCTCTGCCGAAGCCTCTGCCAAGTAGGAGATGTCGTGCAAAGGAAACATTGGGACAACTTGCACCGAAGTACAGAGGCCCTCCCGCCGTTTTGAAGTCTCTGCCAAATCCAAGATGCCGTGTAGAGGAAACATTGGGACAGCTTACACCGAAGTACAGAGGCCCTCCCGCCGTTTTGAAGTCTCTATTGAAGTCTCCGCCAAATCTGAGATGCCGTGTAGAGAAAACATTGGGACAGCTTGCACCGAAATACAGAGGCCCTTCCACCGTTTTGAAGTCTCTATTTAAGTCTCCGCCAAATCTGAGATGTCGTGTAGAGAAAATATTGGGACAGCTTGCACCGAAGTACAGAGGCCCTCTCGCCGCTTTGAATTCTCTGCCGAAGTCTCCGCCAAATACGAGATGTCATGTAGAAGAAACATTGGAACAGCTTGCACCGAAGTGCAGAGGCCCTCCCTCCATTTTGAAGTCCCTGCTGAAGCCTCTGCCAAGTAGGAGATGCCGTGTAGAGGAAATATTGGGACAGCTTGCACCGAAGTACAGAGGCCCTCCCACCGTTTTGAAGTCTCAATCGAATCCGAGATGTCATGTAGAGAAAATATTGGGATAGCTTGCACCGAAGTACAGAGGCTCTCTTACCGTTTTTATGTCTCTGCCGAATACAAGAAGTACAAGATCTAGTGCCGATAAAGCATGGAGTTGGCTTGCACAAAAGCACAGATGTCCTCTAGCCATTGTAATCTTTTTGCCTAAAGAATATATATGATCTCCTCTCGTATTCATATGAGTCCAACCTGACATGTTGACAACAATAAACAAGAAAAAAGAGGGCAATTTTGAACAGTTCAATTATTTTTACCTCACGATTTAAGGTAGAATCAAGGAGTTGTCAATGCAAAGATCTTGTGGGAGGAACTTCACGATGGACACTAAAAAAAAATCAGTGTAAAGCATTTAATGTGAAATAATTAAAGCGATCATCAAAGTCACAGTAATAAAATTTATTACAAAGTTGGCTTCTTATGGCTGATCAAGCGTAATCACAATGCCATATGGTGTATTGCCCTACACAATATCACATCAACTTAAGAGAGGAAATTATTGTGAAAGCAAATCACATTTCATACAAAGATGACAACTATGAGGCTGGCATCAACTCACCCTTGGTAACTCGTGACTTGGTTAACTTTGGCCACATGTTGGAAGGGAGACCAAGAATGTGATAAAAGACAGGGAGAAGAAAATTGTGGACACATGTGCAAAGGCGATTCAAAAAAATGAAGAAGAAGAAGTCTCACTCACAAAGTTGTATTACTCCTGAAAACGCATTGTGCTTATAATAATCCCTCACTTTCTAGTTACTTAGGTCTTCTGAATAATGTTGAAGTGGTGAATCCAAGGAGCGACTGTGTAAGTAATTAAAAGTGTGAAAGTTTTGCACACCATACGATTGGGATATATAGCAAATAAGAAATCAATTTGCTAAGGAAAAAAATTATTCGCACCTTCAATAAAGGAAGCAATTTGAAAGGAAGATCGTATTTGATTGCTCTTGCTCATAGAAAAGACCAGAATTTTATGGTTCCCTCATGGCAATAACTACATACTTGCTCGAGAAGAGGGGAAATTCTAAAGCTAGGATTTGTCAATTTTGGAAACCATGAGCTTGTTGCCCAAAAACAAATCCCGTGCTTGGTGAATAACAAGAAGAAAAATTGTTAATGCAAATCTTGGAAATTAAGAAATAAGATCTAATATTTGGATGGTCGTTCCAAGGAAAAGAAATCTGGGAAATGACATACGGTGAATGCCTAAGAAGGAAGGAAATTAGAAAATTCCAAAGTTTAGATTTGTTAAAGTTCGGTAATTAACGAAAAAGAAATAATCGTGCATGGATATTTACTTGCCTTTCCAGTTGGTGTCAGCCCGTGCCTCGGTTGATTTGTCTCCAAGTTTGCGGTTTCCTAAAGTGAAATAAATCATGAACACCAAGAGAGCAATGTATGGAAATTAAAATAAAGACAAAGCATTGCCTAGACGGTTGGAAAAAAAAAAGTCAAAGGGCATTAATACATGCAATGGCGTATCACCAACTAGCCTCGACTACTTTGGTGTTTACCGAGATGTCCACTTGAAATATATCAAGCAAATGTTACTCCAAGCCTCACCTTCGATAGTAGCAAGTAAGCATGTCACGTGAGCCTTGAAGTGGGGGCAATTTGTACACACTGAAATTTTACATAATTTAATTATCTTTTAATTAATCAAGACAAATAAATATTCTTGATTAATTAAAGTCAAAAGATAATTTAGTCAAAGTCTCGAATGAATACTGGGCTCTTTAAAACTATGTGGGCTCGGTCCATTTAAAAATATGATGTAGGCCAAAATAGATAAATTGGTCTAATTGGTTAAATGGTCATGAGATTGGGCTAACCCGAAGATACAGGTCCACTCCAATCATTTTTAGGTCAATAAATAAATAAATAATACTCTTATTGTATTATTTATTTATTTTTATATTGACTTGAGATTCTCTCATAAATAGAAGACGAATTCATTTGGAAAGGTAAATCAATGAAAGAGCATATGCCAAATTGAAGATGCTATTTTCTAGCCTATAAATAGAGGCTCTCATTGTGAAGAAAAGAGGATCCCCGGAGCCCGGAGCCAGAAGAATTCTCTCAAGCGTTCGAGCGTTCTTCAAGCCTCTTCTCAAGCTTTCTCTCAAGCTCTTGCGAGGAATCAACAAGCATTCAAATAAAGCCGATTCATCTGCAACTGCACTCCATCGAGATCAAGCTGCTCAAGCCCTCGATCAAAGCCACCACCTTGATTTCTTCATTCAAGAAATCATTAATCGGTTCATTCAACAACAAGCTTCAACAGCCGTTCGCCATCACAGTCGGAGATCGAATCAGAGGAAACGTCCTTTCATTACGAAGAACATAATAGAGATTGTGTCCACTATTTTGTGCATCTTTTTCTTGTCTTTATTACAGGACTCGATTTTGTGTGTTACAAGAATAATTAAAATTTAATTACCACGAACATGGTAAACCACCACTTCCTTGAGACACATATCACGTCATATTGCCAAATCTTGAAGGGGTGTCTGGTATGGAACTATTCACATAAGAATATCTCAAATTTGAAAAAAAAATGGTGAAATCCTCCTGTGACGAATTTTGAAGTGGTGTCTACTGCCTTGTATGTGTCTAAAGCACCACAGGGAATAAAAACTAGGGGTGAAATCGGTTCGGGGTCGGTCGGTTCGGGGTGATTTTTCTCCGGACCGATTCGGTTTGGTCTATGCATTTGGGGGACCGACCCCGACCGATTTTTTTTTGATTCGGTTCGGTTCGGGGTGCCTTTAGATTTGATCGGGGATTTCGGTCCAACCCAAATGGGCCATACTGGGCCAAGTTATAAAACTCAACTTTGGGCCTATTTGGCCCAAATCCGTCACTGATTGAAAAAATTCTACTACTAATATAGATAATCCATTACAAAATAGGTCTCTATTTAAATTTTTTTCAATCAAACATCAAATGAGTCACTTTAAGAAACCTTTTCATCTATTTTTTCACCAAAATAGTAAAAATTATATAATCACAAATTACAAATCTCTTTGTTCACAAATAACAAATCATAAAAGTTGAACGCATTACAAGCTTACACAATACAATATATTTCATCAAACTTAGCCACAAAACCCATAAGCCAAAATACGGATCCAAAAGCATCAAGTTTACACAATGTATTTCATCAAACATAAAAGTAGAATATTAGAAAACTACAAGTTCACAAATAAAAGACTAATGATACTAATTGCAAGAAATCAAGTAGACAAGCACAAGTTGTGAAGGCTTCAAGTGTTGCAAAACCAGTCTGATCCTGCTAAGTGTCAACAAAAAATAAAATGTTAGCAACAAAAATTCCAACACAAATGTTAAGAATCCAAATGTTAAGAACAAAGTCGATTTAACCTCTAAACTCCAAGAACTCCATATTGAAAAGCAGTCAATAGTAATCCCTTAGTCCTTAGCACTTGATTCCATGAGTACTAACAATAATAAAACCACAAAGAAAAACATACAAGTAACTTAATTAATTCACTACAACAGATTGGGGTAATCCCGACGTTTCACAAACGCCGGCTAAAGTTGTATAAACGCCGGCATAGCTTTTCCCGGCGTTTTTCCCGGCGTTTTTGCAAACGCCGGCATTGCCACTGTCAGAAATGATAACCGGGGTTTTTGTAAACGCCGGGACTTATTGCCGGCGTTTTTCCCAGCGTTTGCAGGTTCATCTTCAATCCCTTTCCCGGCGTTTATGAAACGCCGGGACTACGAATGGTGTTTTCCCCAACATTTGATAAACGTCATAAAACGCTGATAATCTGATAAGAACGCTGAATATACATGATCTATGACAGAAAATTCATCTAATTCACGAGGCAATCAAACCTAAACCATAGATAACATCCCCAAATTGCCAAATACATTCAAAGTCATCTAATAGCACGACGCAATCTCAAACCTAAACCATAGATAACATCCCCAAATTGCCAAATACATTCATAGATTCAAACATAAACCATAGATTCTAACATCCCCAAATTGCCATATACATTCAAAGTCACATCCTAGCACGACGCGATCAAACGTAAACCATCTAACATTCCCAAATGTCTCCAATACATCCAATCAAATGTTTCTAAAAATCCATTACACAACAAATTGTTCTTCAAAAATCAAGTCAAAAAAACACATTAGATAAACATAGAACCATCTTCAACGTGGATAAACCTGAAACCAAACAACACAACCAAATTTAGAGTACACCATACATGTATTAAGAAGTTCAAAAGGTCTAAACTTTTATGCACATATATGCTAGTGAACAATTACCTTGCATTATCGAGCTCAGTTTGAAACTCTCACCAATTTTCTTTTCTTCTTTCGGATTGACTGAATTGAAAAGAAAATATCGAGTAAGAATAACTACATAACTCCATAACCACAAACAAAAGTCATATTCTTAATATTTAGAGAATGTACAGACCACTATTGGGTCTGGTTTTAACCAACATAGCAGATCACCTATGAAGCACGGATACTTCGAAAGTAATGCATGCTGATCTCGTTAGCAGACCGACCAACAAAGTAAAGCATGCAAAACTAGGTAGGTAAATAACTTCGACAATAATGCAAGGTCATGAAGTTCATATACCTGACAAAGTTTCAGTTTTCTCAGCCAACTTGTCTGCATCATCATCTGCAGGGTCTTGAATTACAACCTTCTTTTTTTTCTTCTTTTTAGAAGGATCAAATGGAGCAATCTGCAATATAACCACATAATAAGACCTATGACACGATGTTGTGGTGAGGTATAATCCAGGAAATTTTACATTGATTCATGCATAAGCGGCAAGGCACACTAGAGATGTATGTGGGCAAAAAAAAAAACAAAAAAACAAATGGTACCTAAATTTCATCAAACTTTTTCATGTAATTAAAATCATTACAATCATTCTTGAACTTAACAGGCAGCCGACTTCTTTTTGGTATCCCAACTGTTTCTTCTCCACTTGTCAGCCGGTGCGCCAAGGGGTATGGCTAGGGAACACATATGATAAAGCATATGGTTCGGAATTCAAATGACACAGCAAGAGCTTCATCCTATCTTTTTGCCATTCAAATTCATTGTGTGGCCATAATAACATGTTAAGACAGCACTAACAGAAATAAATAAGAAGCACATATCCAAACATGAGCATACTGGGGTTATATTCTGCACGGTAGAGTTTTGATTACCTTGGAAGTAGTACTTTGAAGTTAGCATCATTTCAGTATGTCTTAACTACAACCCAGTCTATAGTCCAATCAGGTAACACATCTAGATTGGGAACATTGAACATGACACCATCTAATGTCATTCCAATCAGTCCAATTCCGTTAGTCGCAATAAAAGAACACGTGTAGCAACTCATAAAAGGTGCATTCATGCTTGACCAAAATCACAAAAGAAAAAAAAATATATGCGATCAAATACATAACAAAAAATAAATGATTGTTCCAAACTAAAATAGGATAAATGCAATACAAAATAAACTTACATCTGCCACATCCTCCTTCACCTCAGTTAGACCTTCTGTTTCAGCCTATATACTCTTATGCATTAGGTCGATATTTTGAACCCCATACTCATTTCCCTTCCCAATTCCCGACTAATATTCACACCAAATCCCTCTAATTGATTCCAAGATAGAAAAAACAAAACACTTCTTGTAACTTGAAGTGATTTTGGTTAAATTGATAGAGAAGTTAATTATGGGCCAATAAGGAAAGAAGGAAGGGGTTAGTGGTAATACATAACCTGAGGAAAAAAAACAAATAGGCTCAAATGTTAGTGTCGTGTGAAACCAACAAAAGTGACTGCCCATCCACAACCCTAAAAACCAACCCAACCGTGGAATTTTGTTATTGCTACCAAAAAACCTGGTGAGTGAAGGGGCTAAGGAAGCTCCTTAATGGTAAGCTTAGTGGATCAAGATTGTGCTACTTTAGCCAGAATGTTCATGTCTAATATCTTAACCTCAAGAGTTGCATCTTCCTTGACAATTCCATTACTACCATCAATACCTATCAGCTTCCCAGTAGACCCACGGTACCACTGATATCTATTTCCTTGGTACCACTAATATCTATTTCAGCCATCTATCCAATACATGGTTAAGAGGCAAATAATCAAAAATCTGAAATCAGAAAACAAGAGACAGCATAATCAAAAATCAGATTTTTTTGGTCAAAAAATTTGTGATTCTACTACACGCCACTATAATAGACAGGAGAGAGAGATCGAGAATGAGAGGTAGAGGGAAGGACCGAGAGAGAGAGAGAGATCGCGGGAGAGAAACAGAGAAACAGAGATTGCGAACGAGACAGAAACAGAGATCACGAACGAGAGAGATACCACGAGATTGAGAGAGAATACCTGAGCAAAACGCCGGCAGTGGAGGAGCGGCAGCAGCAGAACGGCGGCGGAGGAGGAGCGGCAGCAGCAACCGGACTGATTTTGGCTAGGGTTTTATTTTTTGGGAGGAAGAGGGGGGGGGGGGGGTTTGGCCAAACCTGGGGAAAATGGGGGGGAACGGCAAAAATTTGGGGAAAGGGGGAAAAACTTGGGGAATGGGAAAAATTTGGGGAAAGGGGGAAAAATTTGGGGAAAGTTAGGAGGGAGGAAAAAAGTCACATTCTTGGCATTTTTTAAAAAACGCAGGGAACTAAATGCGGGGAAAAATCTAATTTGTTGTAGTGTAACATAGAAGTAATTATGTACCATAAAATAAGTAAAATAACAAATTATACTAAGAGTTGTACCTGAATCAAAATGCTCCAACTCATCAAGTTGTTCTCTAAGATTGATTTTAGTTGGCTCCTTTATCCATTGTTGAGTACAAATAAGAGCCTCCACGGTCTTTGGAGCGAGAGAACTTCGATATGGATCAATCACACGTCCGCTCGTGCTAAAAGCGGATTCGGAGGCAACCGTGGATACGGGGATAGCTAGCACATCTCGTGCTACTTGGGAGAGAATTGGAAACTTATGGGAAGTGCCTTTCCACCAACGCAATACATCAAATCCATCATTATCATCTTCACTAGCCTCTGTAAGATACTTTTCTAACTCCGATTTGCTTGTCATATTTGTTGCCTTTTCTTTGTGCATCTTATAAAGAGATTTCAAAGATTGTTGATTATCCAAATCATTATCTCCATCTAAAACCACTTTCTTCGATACTCCCCCAACCTCTTGACTACGCACATTTACACTTGCACTATTCTTGACATACCATTCAAATAAATCGGAAATTCCAATTGCTATTTTATCCGTCATTTCACCAACTATCTTCTTATCAAAGCCCAAAATATTTTGAAAGCAATATTCAAAAAATCCAAGTTTGCATCGAGGGTCAAGAACTACCGCATAAAACATCATTTGATTTATCTTGTCCAAATTTCCCCAATACTTATCAAACTTTCTACTCATACTATGGGCCAAAGGATACAAAACACCATCATCAGTTGCACACAATTTGATAATATCTTGTTGAATCAACACCATTTCATCAAAAAAAGCATTGCAAGTAACATACAAAGAACTCGAGAATTTCAAAGTTACAATGTAAAATATTTTAAGAAAGTGTACGTACAACTTTATCTTTTCCCAATCTGTTGAAGTTGGAGGCCCAACAATTCCTTTTCTCTTTCATCTCCCCCTCTGTCTCTCTCTCTCTCTTCAATCATCCCACCATCAACCTCAAAGTCACAAATCTCAACATCAAATTCCTCATCAAATTCCTCCTCCCTCACACTTAATCTAAAGGCCGTGTCATCACATAATCGATCAAAAGCCTTTTGATAAATTAGAGCTCTATCCAACATGAAATATGTATAGTTCCAACGAGTAGGCACATCCAAACACGGTTTAAGTCTACATTCAATGTCCTCTTGTTTAACACATGACCAAAACTCATCCATCCTATTCGGGGAAGATCTCACATATCTCACAACATTTCGGACCCTTACAATTGAGTCATCAATCTCTTGCAATCCATCATGCACAATTAGATTCAAGATATGTGCAGAACATCTCACATGCATGAACTCGTGATTTAAAATAGTTGTCTTCTTATCTTTGGTCTTCCTCTTCAAATAAGCAACCAAAAGATTATTGGATGACGCATTATCAACCGTTACCGTTAGAAACTTGTCAATCCCCCAATCCAACAAGCATTGTTCAATTATTTTTCCAAGAGTCTCCCCCTTATGATTAGGTATAACACAAAAATTAAGAATTCTCTTGTGATATTTCCAATTCTCATCAATGAAATGCCCGGTAAGACACATGTAATTCAAGTTTTGGACTGAAGTCCAAGTGTCTGTAGTAAGACACAATCTTTGATTCTTAAGTATTATCTTCAAAGTTTTTTTCTCCTCCTTATATATTGCCATACACTACTTCGCAACCGTGATCCTACTTGGTAGCTTGATCCACTTTGGTTGAACGACACGCATAAATTGTTTGAATCCTTCCCCGTCAACAAATGAAAATGGCAATGTATCAATTATCACCATCTTTGCTAGGGCCTTCTTACATGATTCAACATTAAAGGTCACATTCACAAAGTTTTCTCTTGTTCCACCATTTTCTTCTTTTACTTTTTGAAAACCAAGCATCTTTTGTCTAGAACCTGTGTATTTCTTGCTGTCGGGATATTTGGTACATTGATTTTTTAAATGATGAATCATGGACTTTGTACCATTGTTCTTTGAATGACATGCATACTCTGCCACCTTACACCAATTGCATCTAGCCCTAGGTTTTGGATCATTATCTGACGTAATAACAGTAAAATGCTTCCAACAAAAAGACCTTTTATTAGCGACTACACCAGGAGCAGTTCTATGTTTTTCAAGCACTTTATCATCACCACTAAATTCAGTATATTCAGGAAACAACTCAGCCGCATCATCCATATTATCATCCATATCAATATCAATTTCATCATCCATCTAAAACCAAAATGAGTGATATACCTGATGACCCGCGCAAAATTATAGAAGTAGGTGTGAACTGCAAAAAAAAAAAAATTATAGAATAACAGATCGTGGTTGTATGATATGTGCGGTAAAAGGAAATGTAGATCACTTGTGGGAGCTGAGTTGACCACTTGGAAATATACAAAACCAGCAATAGCTTCTAGGACAAAAGCATATAAAAAGTACGGCATGCAGAGAGCTTCAATATATATGCTCAGGAAATTCAAAATACAAAAGCAAAAAAAAGGGGGAAATTACAACATCCAAAAACAAAATCAGTATATAAACATCTTAGGTAAAACTTCATGCCACTACCCATCATTCTCACGACGGTCTTCTCTGGTTTCCTTCCAAACAACTTATTTTATATACGTACAAATCCCGGCCACATCTGTCCTGATTTTGGTTACAGAAAAATACCATAAAAATTTTACAGTAGTTAAATTCTGAGCTTTCTAACCCAGAGGGCTATCTCAAGTGGTAAGAAGGGCGGACGTAAGTGCCTTACAAGCACAGTGTATACAGTGCTTAATAGTTGATACATGTGGCCTAAAATATTTTTGGTGCATGTGCTTGACACTGTTCATTCTTTAATGTTTATGTCCTATTGGATCCCACCATCTCCCTCACTTAATAAACAAAGACTTTCACTTGCAAATCCCAGGAAAGTAGGAAACTGAATATTCTTTGTTTATATATATATATATATATATATATATATATATATATATATTGACATTTGTATATAAAATGATTAAACAAAACACATTGATACCTGGGATATGAAAGAGATGGGTCAGTGGAAGAAGCCAGAAGGGGTTTCACATTGTATGAAAGAGAGAGAAAGGGAGGGGGTGGGGGGCCGGCGCACAGGGACAGGGAGATGAAAATTGAAATGAGTCAGCAAAGCACTAGCTAGGGTTATTACTTATTAGGGTTATTAGATTTGTTTTAAATTTTGGTTCAGCCCAATACATTTCGGTTTGGTTAAGCCCAACAAAATTCGGTTCGGCACAACACCACTTGGTTCGGTCCCCATCGGTTCGGTCCGGTACATTTCGGTTCGGTCCACATCGGTTCGGTCTAGCACTTTTCGGTTCGGTTCGGTTCGGAAAACAAACTTTTAGTCTAATTTCTAGAATATCATACGTAAAACAAGCGGTCCATATGTGTACCGTTGCCAATGTTTGGATTTTGAAAAGCAACGCACTGCTTATAAAATTACTATAAAACTGTTAGGAAAGTTATGACCTTTCCCAACGGGTGTGTTGGTTCTCAATAGACACCTATTAACCAAATCTTGTGTCGCTTTATTTTTAGACGAACGTAACGGTTCGTTCGAAATCAATAAAGAAAACTTATGACTTTTTCCAATAAGTGTGTCATTTTGTAAAAAAAAAAAAAAGAGAATAATTAAAATTTAATTACCACTGACATGGTAAACCACCACTTCCTTGAGACACATATCACGTCATATTGCCAAATCTTGAAGGGGTGTCTAGTATGGAACTATTCACATAAGACTATCTCAAATTTGAAAAAAAAAATGGTGAAATCCTCGTGTGACGAATTTTGAAGTGGTGTCTACTGCCTTGTATGTGTCTAAAGCACCACAGGGAATAAAAACAAATAAACATGGCAAGTGGTTTAATTTGCCACTCATACGTAATCAAAACACTTATAAAATCAATTAGCATCCAAGCTTATTGCCGGCAATGGGACCCAGTGCCACACAATTAGCATCCAAGTTTATGCACTTGCTTTTTCGAAGGGCTGTGACTTTTGGGGCATGAAAGTTAACTAATGGAACAACCCTATTTTTATAGAACATCTTGTGCCTCTTCACAAAAGGCCATGTCTTTTGAAACTACCTTTAAATTTAAATCACTTATGATGAAAAGGTATGACTACTCATTTAAAACTTTCTAAGATTAAAAGTCATGTCCTTAAAAAGTATGCACTTTAATAAAAAGACGTGACTCTTCAAAAGAGCCCATTCCAACATATTTTTCCGAGAAAATGAAAAATGTCTCTCATGCAAAAATACTACACAATGGTAACATAGATCTAAGTTTCTAAGATATATAGCGCTTTCATAAACCCATACGGAAAAAATATCATTTTCCAAAAGTTACACTTCTACTGTTAAAAGACACCACCATGCCTAGATTAGTCATCTAGTGTGTTGAGCATTCCAGTGATCCCTTTTTGGCACTTCTTGAGTTTATGAATATCATAATTTTGTTATTTGTAAGTCTTTTCTTTTCTTTTCTTTTTAATTAAGAAAAATATGAGAGCACCGTTTCAATATTAATCTTTTGCATCAAAACAGAATGTCTACGCAACAAACACACAAAGTAAACTTACGAAAATTTGTCTTAAGATTGTTAGAAAAATTGTGTGTATATTTTTTGTGTTACCGTGACATAAATAACGAAATCAAAGATACCGAAATGATAGAAAGATAAAACCTGAAAAATCACATGTAAAGGATCAAGTCTAGTGAAAACACTATGTCCTTAAGACAAATTTCGCCCTCGCTACGGTGCTTACGATTTGAGTGGGCGCTTGTCTCCCAGGATAAAACGATCGATATGTGTCGAAACAATAAATGAAAAATCAATCTAAAACTCTATATATGTGTCTCCCACAAAAGTCTTCATTTAACAAAAGGAGAGGGCACTCTTATATAGAAGGATTCGTGAATATTCCCAATAGTCACGAAAGGAAGTGACATAACTATTCATCCGAATAGATATCAACGACAAGACACGACTCTATGCTAATAATTAACCCATTAAATTATATAAAATTCAATAGAAATAAATTCTAATTGAATTTTTCAACCAATATTAAATGGAAATTAATAGGAGTCAATTTTTTATTCACTCCTTAATGATTTTGAACAAATCAATATATGTTCTAAAATCATTTTTTTCCAACAATCCCCGACATGAATAAAAATTGGCTGGATAAACAATGCAAAAAATAATGCAGACGAATGAGAGAGTACAAATGAAAATCTCTTGCATAGGATAGTTAGCTTTTGGCTTTGAACCTTCCCTTGTGAGAAACTATCGGATTTACTTGCTAATCAGTGGACGTGATGCCTTGAACTGTTCAGCTTTTTGTGTAAACCAAGACAATAGAATTCACACAGGATCTTTTCGAACACATTTGGTTCTTACAGTTGTGCCCATTTTGGCCCTGGGCAATTCCTGATTTCATGAGTGCTTTAGAGAACTAAGCCTTATTGTTCTCATAGAAGCGGCCCCTTCTCACTCATATAGGTGACTTCCCATTAAGAGTATTCTGCTATACCCAACTTGAATTTTCAAGATATGAGAACCATTAAAAGCGTAGCTTACCCTAAGTAACGCTGCAGGCATCACTGTTGTATCATAGGAATGAGTAGGAGAAGTTATCTACGCAGTGATACTACTGAATCACACACAACTTCGTTGTCCCTTTGAACCTAGATCTTGGGATTTCCAGTCAACTAGGTAGGGTTCCATTGAGGCAATTCTTAAATTATAGGCTTAAACCTCATTCCCCTCGATACGTCACTTGTTCTCTGGTCAACACCCCTTAGGTAACGGATCCGTATTTTGTCTTTTGACCTTATGTATCATAGATACCAACATCAAACGAAAACAATTGTTGTATGGAATTATACTACGATTATCACTTTGAGACTTACCATACTACTCTATGCCTATTCAAGTTCCAATTGAATCTTATAATTAATCTGAATTTTAGCA
Organism: Arctostaphylos glauca; assembly: GCA_019985065.2. Lineage (NCBI taxonomy): Eukaryota > Viridiplantae > Streptophyta > Magnoliopsida > Ericales > Ericaceae > Arctostaphylos > Arctostaphylos glauca. The sequence goes on along the minus strand of JAHSPW020000086.1, from coordinate 167,160 downwards.
CAGAGTTAATATACAATTGGGAGTAATTACCATAAATTCTTCTTCCACCACAATTATGTGACAGTCTAGAATTTGGCACATAATCATTAATATTTTCAAATCATCCAGACAACTAGCATAGGCACAATTGATTACCCATACTTGTATTTACTAAAAACCTTAGTTGTGACAACCCATTTTGTCACTTGCCACTCTATTTTTTTTAAAAAAAAAGAGGCGAAAATACAAAATTATCTCCAATAAATAAATTTCCACATAAAATACCAAGGAAATTAATTTGCAAATTCTTTCACAATATAGAATGGTGCAATTAAGAAACATTTAAAAACAAAAACACTCTGGTAGTTAAGCCCAAAAACTAACCAGACTCGATTCAAATATTGAAAACTTTTAAGCGTTTTCGAACATTGAACCTTGCAATCGGCAAGTAATGGTTATCTCATGATTTACATCCAACAACATGGGGCACCAAACCAACTAGGATAGTCGGCTCTCACCTAGAGATCCAGGTTTATTGCTCAACAATGGAACCAATCGTTAAAAAGTCACTAGGCCGTCAAATATACAAAATGGGGACTAGTCAAAAAGTCATACACATGATATCAAATACTCTAAACTCTTTATTAGAATGGGTATGAAATATAAAACTAACAAATGTAATTTTCTTTAACCCATAAGAAAAACAAATTCCTGACAATTCTAATACACAAAGGAAACCACCGCAAATTTATATGACTTTTTGGCTAGTGGCCGGTGACTCGAATTTTTTATTTTTTATTTCCAATGAGCACAATAGTCCATTCAAAAACCAGTTAATGAAAATTAGGACTTTTTCTAATGGGCGTGCCATTTCCCAATGGACACGTATTTACCAAGCATTGTGTTGCTTCTAAGGAAAAAAATGAATTCTCATTAAAATTCAAAATTCACCATGTCAAAGTTATTAAGATACATTCAATGACACACAAGTAATATATTTTCTAGTATTCGGAAATTTAAGAACTTGAACCATATGTATGCGTCAAAAACACACAGAAAACAGACTTTTAGTCTAATTTCTAGAATATCATACGTAAAACAAGCGGTCCATATGTGTACCGTTGCCAATGTTTGGATTTTGAAAAGCAACGCACTGCTTATAAAATTACTATAAAACTGTTAGGGAAGTTATGACCTTTCCCAACGGGTGTGTTGGTTCTCAATAGACACCTATTAACCAAATCTTGTGTCGCTTTATTTTTAGACGAACGTAACGGTTCGTTCGAAATCAATAAAGAAAACTTATGACTTTTTCCAATAAGTGTGTCATTTTGTAAAAAAAAAAAAGAAGAGAATAATTAAAATTTAATTACCACTGACATGGTAAACCACCACTTCCTTGAGACACATATCACGTCATATTGCCAAATCTTGAAGGGGTGTCTAGTATGGAACTATTCACATAAGAATATCTCAAATTTGAAAAAAAAAATATGGTGAAATCCTCGTGTGACAAATTTTGAAGTGGTGTCTACTGCCTTGTATGTGTCTAAAGCACCACAGGGAATAAAAACAAATAAACATGGCAAGTGGTTTAATTTGCCACTCATACGTAATCAAAACACTTATAAAATCAATTAGCATCCAAACTTATTGCCGGCAATGGGACCAAATGCCAAACAATTAGCATCCAAGTTTATGCACTTGCTTTTTCTAAGGGCTGTGACTTTTGGGGCATGAAAGTTAACTAATGGAACAACCCTATTTTTATAGAACTTCTTGTGCCTCTTCACAAAAGGCCATGTCTTTTGAAACTACCTTTAAATTTAAATCCCTTATGATGAAAAGGTATGACTACTCATTTAAAACTTTCTAAGATTAAAAGTCATGTCCTTAAAAAGTATGCAGTTTAATAAAAAGACGTGACTCTTCAAAAGAGCCCATTCCAACATATTTTTCCGAGAAAATGAAAAATGTCTCTCATGCAAAATACTACACAATGGTAACATAGATCTAAGTTTTTAAGATATATAGCGCTTTCATAAACCCATACGGAAAAAATATCTTTTTCCAAAAGTTACACTTCTACTGTTAAAACACACCACCATGCCTAGATTAGTCATCTAGTGTGTTGAGCATTCCAGTGATCCCTTTTCGGCACTTCTTGAGTTTATGAATATCATAATTTTGTTATTTGTAAGTCTTTTCTTTTCTTTTCTTTTTAATTAAGAAAATATGAGAGCACCGTTTCAATATTAATCTTTTGCATCAAAACAGAATGTCTATGCAACAAACACACAAAGTAATTAAACTCACGAAAATTTGTCTTAAGATTGTTAGAAAAATTGTGTGTATATTTTTTGTGTTACCGTGACATAAATAACGAAATCAAAGAATACCGAAATGATAGAAAGATAAAACCTGAAAATCGCATGGAAAGGATCAAGTCTAGTGAAAACACTATGTCCTTAAGACAAATTTCGCCATCGCTACAGTGCTTACGATTTGAGTGGGCGCTTGTCTCCCAGGATAAAATGATCGAATCTACCGAAGTAGCACTCCAATCGATGGGGCTTGGCGAACCATGTCACGCCCTCAATTTTTAACATAATTAAATAAGATATTTACCATTAATAAAGACTCACAATCTCACCAAATTTCCCAAAATACATTGATGATAGAGTAAATCAAAATAAATTTGAAATACATTACAAAAGTGGTCACTTCGACCAAAGATCATCATCTCCAAAGCCAAAAAGGAGTTAAGTAGTTTACATCATTCGAACAGAAATAGATAAGGTACGAGTTACATTACATCTTTTCAAAAACAGTAAATAAAAGATGTTAAGTAATTCATCCGATGCAGCTTTCAAAAATATGCATGTCGAACCATGCAAGTCAAGCATCTTATGCATTCACTCCAAGGTTGTACCTGAAAAGAAACAAGGGTTGAGCTCGACAGCCCAGTAGGAAAGTCTACACAAGTATTACATGCATATGATAAATGTCATGTGTCACCAATTTGTCCGTATTATGCGTCAAAGTGTCATTCCTGGCACTCCCGAAGGCATTCCAGTACATTCCTGGCACTCCCGGAGGCATTCCAGTACATTCCTAGCACTCCCGAAGGCATTCTAGTACATTCCTAGCACTCCCGAAGGCATTCTAGTACATTCTTGGCACTCCCGAAGGCATTTCAGTACATTCCTGGCACTCCCGAAGGCATTCCAGTACCTTGTCCACATATGTCATGTGTCTCATAACGTTCGTGTCGTAAAGATGTGCACACCAGTCATAAAGTTCATCACTTTCATCCATTAAGTTCAATATCAAAGTGTGTCACATGATTCCCTTACGTTGTTCTCATTAATGGCATGATACAACGCTTAACGTGATCTAAATCATTAAATAAAAGACAACATTTAATGTCCGAGAAAAGTAAGTTTAAGGGTTCGCGGAGTTCCAATGCTGACAAGAGAATGCGCCAAAACAAGTGCCAAAGCATAGCCAAAAACGATGGAAAGTTTCAAGGGAGAAGGCATCGGTGTGCCCCAAAACAAGGCACCGGTGCTAAGTCAAATACCAATATGCAGAGAGCAAGTGACACCGGTGTCACCAAAACAAGGCACCGGTGTAAGGTCCAGAATCTGGGAAATTTCAAAGGGAGACACTGTTGTAACAAAATCAAGGCACCGGTGTCAAGTACTTAGTCTGAGATACAGAGGGCAAATTCAAGGGAGACACCGGTGTATCAAAACCAAGGCACCGGTGTCAAGGCACAAAATCTGGGATACAGAGATACAGAGAACAAATGACACCGGTGCCACCAAAACAAGGCACCGGTGTAACGAGTACGAACAAGGGCAATTTCTAACAGATTTCAACTCTAAACTTAGGGCTTTTCCACACAACTTCAAAGCATCAAATGACTACCAAATCAAGTTCTACACGCGTAATATGTGTGAGAAATCCCTACCTCAACTCCCGGGTTCAAGAATCAAAGCTCCAACTTCAAGCTTTAGCTTCCGAATGGTGCAAATGGCCAAGAACACCTCCTCCAAGCAAATGGTTGCAAACCAACACCGGATATCACTCAAGGATGAGAGAAATGCGTAGGATCTTCAAGGAATCGAGGTTTGGAGCAAAATTTCGGATGGGGTTTTGGGTGAGGGTTCAACCGTGAGGGAGGGAGAGAGAGGGAAAATGGGTTTGTTTTGGACCAATGGGATTTAGTCTGATATGGACAAATTCCAACACCACAAATTACACTTACACCCCTCAAGTATGACACATGCTACCACAAGCCCCTAAAGTTATCATGTTATATCACATTGACCCCAAATCATGTTTTAACACCAATTTTCACATGCTCCACATTAATTAAGATTATTAACCCGAACATTAATATAAAAATTTCAAATTTTCCGGGTCTTTACATCCTTCCCTCCTTAAAGAAATTTCGTCCTCGAAATTATATAAACATAACAACACAAGTCGTGCATCAACAATGCCAAAAGAGAATACCACAATCATGACTCAACAAGTCCATGAAATTAGCTAAGCGCAATAACACGTCACATGCATCAACAATGCCAAGTCAAATATCACAATGTAGTGACTATCAAGTCCACAACAATCAAGTTCCAACCAATTACACAATCAAGTAGTAAACAAGTGAGGGTATTTCTCCCTAACTTCATCTTCTCGTTCCCAAGTCGATTCTTGCTTGCCTTGGTTACTCCACAACACTCGCACTAACGGTATCGTCTTGCCTCGTAACACTTGTTCGCGTGAATCAAGGACACGTATCGGTTCCTCTCCATACGAAGCATCGGCTTCCAACTCAAGTTCGGACCACTCAAGCACGTGCGACGGATCCGGTTCATACTTTCTCAACATCGAAATGTGAAAAACATCGCGTACACCCGACAATCTTGGCGGTAAGGCCAAACGGTATGCAACTTCTCCGATCTTCTCAATAACATCAAATGGCCCAATATATCGTGGTGAAAGCTTACCTTTCCGCCCAAAACGTGACAAACCCCGTCGCGGTGATACTTTCAAAAACACGTGATCTCCCAACTCGAATGACAATGGGCGACGACGACGATCAGCATAACTCTTTTGTCTACTCTGCGCGGTAAGCAACCTCTGACGAATCAACTTGATCTGTTCGGTTGTCTCCTCTTGTGCTGCCAAAAGTCGTTGGCGAATCATTCTCATACTCTCGGTGGTCTCTCCTATCAAGTCCGGTCCGACTAAAGTCGTCTCTCCCAATTCGGTCCAACACACGGGTGATCTACACGGTCTCCCATACAGGGCCTCATAAGGTGCCATCTTGATACTGGATTGATAACTATTGTTGTAAGCAAACTCAACAAGCGGCAAGTGGTCCTCCCAACCACCACGAAAATCCAAAACACAAGCCCATAGCATGTCCTCCAAAATCTGAATTGTCCTCTCGGATTGTCCATCTGTCTGAGGGTGATATGCAGTGCTGAATAACAAGTTCGTGCCAAGTGCTGCGTGCAAACTCTGCCAAAAACGAGCAGTGAACCACGGATCTCTATCTGATACAATGGATACTGGAATCCCATGAAGACGAATGATCTCGCGAATATACAAGCGACTAAGCTTCTCCACTGAATCGGTCACCTGAATAGGTAAGAAATGGGCAGTCTTCGTCAAACGATCAACAATCACCCAAATGGCGTCATGTCCCCTCGACGATTTCGGTAGACCCGAAACAAAGTCCATCGTAACATTCTCCCATTTCCACTCAACTACAGGTAAAGGTTGCAACTCCCCAGCGGGTCGTTGATGCTTGGCCTTTACTTGCTGACATGTAAGACACCTCACCACAAAATTCACCACGTCCCGTTTCATTCCGGACCACCAAAACTGTCTACGCAGGTCATGGTACATCTTCGTTCCCCCTGGATGAACGGCCAAAGGAGAATGATGAAACTTTCGTAAAATCTCTTCCCGACAAAAAATAGGTACAAATAACTTCCCTCGATAGCGTAAACTTCGGTCGACATGAATCATCCATCCATCTCGTGCATTGCCACTGAAGAACTTCTTACGTAACTCATTTGTTTCTTCATTCTGCTGTTGGGCATCACCCACTCGAGTTGATAAAGTTGAATGTACTGTCAAATTGCACAAAGTCAGTCCCTCTTGGGCTTCCTCAAAACACAACGCATAAGGCCCCAAATCTTGAATCGTCTTCCACTCATGAATCGCCAAACTAGCTAGATGCGTCGGTTTTCTACTCAAAGCGTCCGCCACTACGTTAGCCTTCCCCGGGTGATATTGCAACTCAAAATCATAATCTTCAATATGCTCCATCCAACGGCGTTGTCTCAAATTCAGCTTTTTCTGGGAGAACAAGTACTTCAAGCTCTTGTGGTCAGAAAATACCTCAAACTTCTCACCGTATAGGTAATGCCGCCAGATCTTCAAGGCAAAAACAACGGCTGCAAGCTCTAAGTCGTGCGTAGGATAATTTCTTTCATGAACCTTCAACTGTCGCGATCCATATGCTACTACCCGTCCCATCTGCATCAAAACACATCTAAGTCCTTCCCTTGAGGCATCACAATAAACTGAATAACCAACTCCCCGTTCCGGAACAATCAAAACCGGCGCACTAGTCAAACGCTTCTTCAACTCCTCAAAAGCAACCTCGTAATTATCATCCCATATAAAACGTGTCCCCTTGCGTGCCAAATGCGTCATCGGAGCCGCCAAACGAGAAAAGTCTAAGACAAAACGACGATAATACCCGGCTAACCCCAAGAAACTGCGGATATCGAAAACACTCTTCGGTCGCGACCAACTCATCACAGATTCCACCTTTCCTGGATCAACTGATACACCACTTTGTGACACGACGTGCCCCAAAAATTTCACTTCGGATAACCAAAACTCACACTTACTGAGCTTGGCATAAAGACAATGCTCCCTCAAAAGCTCTAGTACAACGGCAAGGTGAGACTGGTGCTCTTCCTCCGTAGGTGAGTAGACCAAAATGTCATCCACAAAAATCACCACAAACCGATCAAGGTACTTACGAAAAATACGATTCATGAGGTCCATGAATGTAGCTGGTGCGTACGAAAAGCAGTTTTGGCAATGTCTTCCTTCCGAACCCTCAACTGATGATAGCCCGATCTCAAGTCAATTTTCGAAAAGCATGTCGCACCTCGAAGTTGGTCAAACAAATCGTCAATCCTCAGCATCGAATACTTGTTCTTCACAGTAACACGATTAAGCTTACGGTAATCGATGCACAATCTCAATGATCCATCCTTCTTCTGCGCAAACAAGGCTGGCGCTCCCCACGGTGATGTACTAGGGCGAATAAGTCCCAAATCTTGCAACTCCTGTAACTGTGTCTTTAACTCCTTCAATTCGGCTGGTGCAAAACGATAAGGTGGCATCGAAATCGGAGCGGTACCGGGAAGTAAATCAATCGCAAACTCAACCTCTCTCTCGGGAGGTAAACCAGGCAACTCAGCTGGAAATACATCTGGAAAATCACGAACCACTAAAGGTAACTCTCCACGTGCGGACACATCCTCATCCAAAGTCAAACTCGCCAACAAAGCATAAATCGACTCTCGCTCTCGAGATCCCCACAAATAAGGCTCCAATGGTTCTCGACGCTCTCCAAGAAACTCAAAACAACCTCCTTCAGGTGAACAAATGCGAACTCGGCGTTTAAAACAATCGATGGTGGCGTGAAAAGTAGATAACCAATCCATACCCAAAATAACATCAAATCCCGACATGTCCAAAACGATGAAGTCGGAGATGAAACGACGGTCAAGGATGACAAGCTCACAAGCTCTACAAATACGACGAAGTGAAGACCTACCTCCAAGAGGAGTCTCGACGAACAAAGGTGACTCAAGACTATCGGTCTCTAATTCCAAGGCACACACGAATGATGCAGCAATGAAAGAATGCGATGCTCCAGAATCAAACAAAACTCGAGCAAAAGAGTTAAACAATAGGAATGTACCCCTCACAACTGAAGCCTCTGGAGTCTGTGAGGAAGAAGGTGCAGCAGTAGACATGACATTGAAAACTCTTCCTTGGGTATGCTGAGCCTGCGCATAGCCACCTCGTTGTCCTGAACCCGACGTAGGTGCCGACGAACTCGCACCCCTGCCAACATGAGAACCCTGAACTGAAGTAGTTTGACGAAAGTGGGGCTGATGTTGCCTCTGAGTACCCTTAAACTGTTGTTGTTGCTGTCCACGGTCCTGTCCTGGCTGTGAAACGGAACCTGCTTCACTACGTGCACCCATCCCTTGGGGACAATTTCTAGCCACATGACCCGGCTGTCCACAAGAGTAACAAGCCCTCGACTGCATCGTACACTGATTACGAACATGGCCTGGTTGGTTGCACCGATGACACACAACAAGTGGTCTCGAAGTGTTACTCCTAGAATCGGAGAAAGTAGGTGGTCTAAGATTAGAGTGGCTCTGTGGAGATTGAAATTGATCTCTATGTCGCTTGCGCCCCTGACTCCTGGAGCTCCCTGAAGATGACGAATTTTGCACAACACCTGACTGTCTTGGTTCCCAAACTCTAGAACCTCGTTGTGCCTCTCTAGGCAACTCCACACTCCTAGCACATTCAATAATCTCTTCAAAATTCATCTTGTGCTGGCTCACGACAAGCCTCCTCATAGAAGAGTGAAGATCCCTCTCAAATCGATGACATTTGCGATCTTCCGAACTCACTAACTCTGGTGCAAAACGGCACAAGTTCTGAAATTTCGCAGCATACTCGGACATCGTCATATTCCCTTGCTCTAGCCTCTCAAACTGAATATGCAATTGCTCGCGATAGGATTCCGGAACATATCGGTTCTCAAAAAGAACCTCAAAATCAGCCCAAGTCATGTCATCAACATCCGGCTCATCCACTCTTGCCACATATCTAGCGACCCTTCGCGCATCCTTCCTTACTTCAAGGATAGATTCCCACCATTCGTTTGCTTCCCCCACCAATTGACATGCCACAATAGAAACTCGAAGGTCATCCTCCACTATTCTCAAAGCTTTGAATAGTTTACGAATCTCGGAAAGCCAATGACTAGCCGCGAGAAAGTCATCACCCTCTCCGCTGAATTGAGGAGGGTTAAGACGGCGAAACTCTCTCATTACATCAATTGCTCGATCTCTTGGATGGACACTAGCAGCCTGATTCAGTCTATTAGCCTCGGCTAGCGCCGCCACAAACTCTCTTGCGAACGCGCTCGGAGCGGCCGGTGGTTCAACATTCTGTTCCACCTCCTCGTGAACTTGCTCTGCTTGCGGAACATCTCACTGTTGACTCACAACATCTTCCAACGGTATCTCACAGTAACGGCCTCGGCCTCGGCCTCGAGGTCCACCCAACCTCACCCCACGTCGCGGAGGCATAATTCTACAACAATAAAAACAATACTACCAATATCAAACAATTATTGCCATATAAGGCCAATGTCCAACAGGAATCCCTAACAGAACGGTCAACATCCACATATCATACCAAAATGGTACACAATGCCAATGCATGTTATGCACACAAGCACACACAAGTCATGTTCAAATGCAACGAGTTTTGAACCCAATGAGACTAAAAGTCTCCCCACGGTCTCTAGGTATTCTAACCTAGTGCTCTGATACCAAGTTGTCACGCCCTCAGTTTTTAACATAATTAAATAAGATATTTACCATTAATAAAGACTCACAATCTCACCAAATTTCTCAAAATACATTGATGATAGAGTAAATCAAAATAAATTTGAAATACATTACAAAAGTGTCACTTCGACCAAAGATCATCATCTCCAAAGCCAAAAAGGAGTTAAGTAGTTTACATCATTCGAACAGAAATAGATAAGGTACGAGTTACATTACATCTTTTCAAAAACAGTAAATAAAAGATGTTAAGTAATTCATCCGATGCAGCTTTCAAAAATATGCATGTCGAACCATGCAAGTCAAGCATCTTATGCATTCACTCCAAGGTTGTACCTGAAGAGAAACAAGGGTTGAGCTCGACAGCCCAGTAGGAAAGTCTACACAAGTATTACATGCATATGACATGATATGATGAGTCACACGAACATTTATATCATCACGCAGAGAGATAGAATAAATGGAAGCAATAATAACATGAGAGATAGCATGGATAACTTTATTGTGCACCAAAGTTTCTTAATTCATCCAATTCCAAGTCCACAAATGTCATGTGTCACAAATTTGTCCGTATTATGCGTCAAAGTGTCATTCCTGGCACTCCCGAAGGCATTCCAGTACATTCCTGGCACTCTCGGAGGCATTCCTGTACATTCCTAGCACTCCCGAATGCATTCTAGTACATTCCTAGCACTCCCGAAGGCATTCTAGTACATTCTTGGCACTCCCGAAGGCATTCCAGTACATTCCTGGCACTCCCGAAGGCATTCCAGTACCTTGTCCACATATGTCATGTGTCTCATAACGTCCGTGTCGTAAAGATGTGCACACAAGTCATAAAGTTCATCACTTTCATCCATTAAGTTCAATATCAAAGTGTGTCACATGATTCCCTTACGTTGTTCTCATTAATGGCATGATACAACGCTTAACGTGATCTAAATCATTAAATAAAAGACAACATTTAATGTCCGAGAAAAGTAAGTTTAAGGGTTCACGGAGTTCCAATGTTGACAAGAGAATGCGCCAAAACAAGTGCCAAAGGATAGCCAAAAACGATGGAAAGTTTCAAGGGAGAAGGCATCGGTGTGCCCCAAAACAAGGCACCGGTGCTAAGTCAAATACCAATATGCAGAGAGCAAGTGACACCGGTGTCACCAAAACAAGGCACCGGTGTAAGGTCCAGAATCTAGGAAATTTCAAAGGGAGACACCGGTGTGACAAAATCAAGGCACCGGTGTCAAGTACTTAGTCTGAGATACAGAGGGCAAATTCAAGGGAGGCACCGGTGTATCAAAACTAAGGCACCGGTGTCAAGGCACAAAATCTGGGATACAGAGATACAGAGAACAAATGACACCGGTGCCACCAAAACAAGGCACCGGTGTAACGAGTACGAACAAGGGCAATTTCTAACAGATTTCAACTCTAAACTTAGGGCTTTTCCACACAACTTCAAAGCATCAAATGACTACCAAATCAAGTTCTACACGCGTAATAGGTGTGAGAAATCCCTACCTCAACTCCCGGGTTCAAGAATCAAAGCTCCAACTTCAAGCTTTAGCTTCCAAATGGTGCAAATGGCCAAGAACACCTCCTCCAAGCAAATGGTTGCAAACCAACACCGGATATCACTCAAGGATGACAAAATTTCGGATGGGGTTTTGGGTGAGGGTTCAACCGTGAGGGAGGGAGAGAGAGGGAAAATCGGTTTGTTTTGGACCAATGGGATTTAGTCTGATATGGACAAATTCCAACACCACAAATTACACTTACACCCCTCAAGTATGACACATGCTACCACAAGCCCCTAAAGTTATCATGTTATATCACATTGACCCCAAATCATGTTTTAACACCAATTTTCACATGTTCCACATTAATTAATATTATTAACCCGAACATTAATATAAAAATTTCAAATTTCCCGGGTCTTTAGAAACCAAATAATGAACTTGTACTCTCTCATATGAAGACTCAAAACTCGAAACAATAAATGAAAAAATGAATCTAAAACTCAATATATGTGTCTCCCCCAAAAGTCTTCATTCAACAAATGGAGAGGGCACTCTTATATAGAAGAATTCGTGAATATTCTCAATAGTCACGAAAAGAAGTGACATAACTATTCATCCGAATAGATATCAATGACAAGACACGATTCTACTTTAATAATTAACCCATTAAATTATATAAAATTCAATAGAAATAAATTCTAATTGAATTTCTTCAACCAATATTAAATGGAAATTAATAGGAGTCAATTTTTTATTCACTCCTTAATGATTTTGAACAAATCAATATATGTTCTAAAATCATTTTTTTCCAACAGTAGTTCCTCATTTCAACTAATCCAACCTTGACGGGAAGCTATAAGGAGAGGCTTCCGAATATTGGTGTGAATATATAACCGAAATGAGGGTTTATGGGGTTCAAATTTCATTATTTACAATTTTTACCTTTTATTTCTAGAAAATATTATTTAACTAATAAATTTCTAAATGATAACTTGACGTTTTATCTATCTCGGTGTGTCCCCACTTAACAATTAATAAAATTAATTGGATTTCGCATTTACCCGTTGTGTTCGACATATGGTGACCAGTTAGGTGTGTCCAAAAATAAAAAAAATAAAGCCAAACAAGATACTAGAACACAAATTATCAAGCCAAAACTATACCTGCTAAAAGTCATTTGCTGTAATATTTGCTCAAGTTTGGTAATTCTACTACTGTCATAGCTATCTGATAGATTGCCACCATTGTCAACGGCTGGTGCTTCGGCCCTGGGAGAGTTCTGCATAGAAAATTATGACCAAGATAAAGATACCAGCAAAGCGGGACAGTGACCGGACCGGCAAAGTGCTTGTTGTTGGGGTGTGCCGGCCTCGTGGTCAGTGGTTTAATTTCATAAAACTGAACTTATCCTCAAAATATTTAAAAACGAGTATAGGGATTGTCCGGAGTATCGATCCACAGGGAAAAGAACGTTGTAATCAGAGAATACGCAAATTGGTGTTTTCGACGTTTCGGACGTCAACCTCAAAGTTTTGTTTGGTGCGGTTAAGCAATTATATCACTAAAATGAGGATTAAAACTGGATTAAAGAGTGGGGTTAAGTCCTAAGGTTTGGTTTATTCGAAACTTTCGTTGGTCTATCTCTTCTCTTTTATAACTCAATCTAACTCCCGGTCCCGGGTGTTCGATCGGAATTTTCTTCGATGAAAACAAGGATTTTAATTCTAAAAATAGTTTTGACGGATCTTTCAAGTTTTAAGGAAAATAGGATTAAAAGATGAAGGACATCGATCCAAGTATTAGATATACCAACTCTAAGGATGGCTATATCTAATCAAGGACTTAACACTTCATTTTTATTGCAAAAGAAAAAGCTTAGAAAGATCCATCAATGGCATTAAAATTTGGAGAAGATAGAGACCAACATGGTTTTTGAACAAACCTCACATTTAGACTTAACCCACACTAAATTAACTGCTCATGCTTTCACATAAACATAATGGAATTGAAAGAAAACATAATAAAATAAGTTAATCTAAAAACAATAAGGAAGAACTGAGTAAAACTAAAAAGAAATCAGATATTAAAGCGATAAAAACAGTATTTAAGGCAGAAATACTTAAGGGCTTCCAAGAGAATCCAAAGATTCAAAGGGGAAGAACACTTAAGAGAGGAGAACTTGACAAGATTTGAAGAAATAATGAAGAACAAGACAAGAAATATGAAGAACAGTAATTTTAAGCTATAACAATGGAAGAAGAGCTCTCAACTCTCTCTAAAATCTGATATATATAAAGTGAATACAATAATGTTGAGTGGTTACACCTTGGCAAAGAAACAACCTAAAACTAAAATATCTTACAAAATCCTAGGTGAAAGTACTATTCTACCCTCTAAAATGACAATTTAAGAAGCTTCTTATTCAGAGATTTGGCCCAAAAAACGAGCAAAAGTCGGCCCCACAAAATCAGACGTAACAGGTTCTCTATCGATAGGAGGATCTCTCTATCGATAGAGAAGTCCTCTGGTTTAAACTGAAGCAGCCTCCTATCGATAGGAAGATACCTCTATCGATAGGAAAGTCTTCTGATCCTTTTTTGATTCATCCTCCTATCGATAGGAGTGACCCTCTATCGATAGGGAAGTCTTCTGATCTTTTTTTGATTCAGCCTCCTATCGATAGGAAAGAACCTCTATCGATAGAGGGCTCTTTTTCCTGGTTCTTTGCTAGGGCTCTATCGATAGGGATAAACCTCTATCGATAGAGAGGCTTCAACTTCAATTTCTTTGGTTCTTCCTCGTCTCTTTGATCCGGGCTCACTTTCACTCCTCCCGAGCCTTCAATTGGTCCTCCATCAATATCATCAATGGTTCCGAGGCCTTAAGTCATGGTAGAACCTTTTGGGCATTCATTTAGCGCTCGCAAACCTGAAAGGGTAGAAAAACAACTACGCGTGCGATATCATTTAAATAGAAACATTTGCCTACGCATAATTGCCAAAATGAGCGTATTGAGCCACGTTATTATACAATATAGTGCGCTCATCACACCCCCCAACTTGAAGGTTGCTAGTCCCTAGCAACGCATCACACTTAACAACAGAAAAGAAAGATTATTTCCCATGCAAGCCTAATTATCAACCATGCTCGATTTCGTAGTTTTCATGTGTACTTGGCGCATTTTAGTAAGAATGAGCAATGTAAACACGCACAACCATTTATGAACTATAAGGAACAAGTGAGCTTTAGCAATCTATTAAGCAATGTCAACCAAACCGAGCCTTGATTCCAAATCTCTCAGTTTGCCCTCAAAACAAATTGTGAACTCTCATGAATTAAACTTTGCATCCCTAACTTGCGCGAATATACACACCGAAGATGTGGTTATGCATTCAAGGAATAAGCGCAATCACAATGAAAGTACTTTGGTATGCGTTGATGGATCATAACAATGTGATATAGGAATGCCAAGTGCTTAGAAACACGTAACTACTCAAACATGCATCAAGATAGAATCCAAAACGTAATTAGAATCGATTAGGACTTCATAAGCTTATAATATTCATGGTTTTTATCAAGGTTGAAGTACAAAAAGTGACACCGGCTGATATGTGACTCAGGTAATCTACCCTTTGCCGATGTCGTGACACTCCCAATGTGCACCCGGTGCACCATCCATGAAGACTAAAATAAAGAAAAAGAAACACACAAACTAGACTCAAAGACTTGCTTTATCTGACTCTATCCCCCTTCTACTTCTAAAAACTTTCCTCCTCGAAGTCCTCTTCTTCACTGTCCCCGCTCACCTCCTCTTCTGTCTCACTCTCCTCCTCCTCAGAAATGTATGGCCGCCCTGTCTGTGCAGCCACATAATCCATGGTGAACTGCTGTCGTCTCAGAATCTTCTTCAGGGTCTTCATGATCTCGGACTGACGACAGAAGATTTTCTTGAAGGAACCTTCTTCAGGCACTGCCACAGAGGGGCCTGAAGTCCTTGAACTAACCTGAGAAGCTGAAGGGACGTGGGTTCTAACTGTCGGTGGGGGTCTCACAGCGGTTGGGTCTTTGGAGTGGGCCTTGCTTTTACTTGCAGTGACCCCAGAAATGGGTCCCAGACCCTCAGTCCATGTATCACTGGATTTCTCCTCCACTCCCATGTTGAGGCACATTTGGGTGATCATTGCCGGGTAGGGGAAATTCGCCCTACGCATTGTGTTGGTCCTGAATTCCACCAACTGTTTGAAAATATATCTCCCAATATCGATCACGTCATCGTGCATGAAGGAGTAGACTAACTGGACCTCCTTAGCCCCAAGAATGTTCTCCACCCCTCGGGGGTAGAGATTGTAATGCAGGATCTTGTTGAGGAGCCTATATTCCTCCTTAATTCTCCCAATGGGGAATTGACCATGGAACTCGTTTGGGTCGATGAACATCATATCCGCATAAAAGCGGGGGTCATACACCTCTTCCTCGCGTGGGAAGGTGCAAATGCTCTCATCAAATGCAGGACACCCCAAGTAAAATGTAATGGACATTGGAGTGATGAGGATTCTCTTACCCCGTACGGTCGACGTGATTTGGGTGATTTCCCCCTCGGGCCTCTCGGGAAGCCGCATATTCGTGAAGAATGACTTCACAATGGGTAGAATATACCCTTTGACGGGCTCAAACCATTTCTTCAACCCTCGATTATCAATAATGAGGACCGCTTCTTCTTCGCCAATGTGTTCCCGATGAACCATCCTCTCACACGTGGCCTTGCGGGTGGCCATTGAATTTTCCCATTCCCGTTTGGCCGCGTTCTTAGGGTCTCCCTTTGATTTCTTCCTTTTCCCTGAACCTTCGGTTGTTTTCCTCTTGCCCCTTTGAATTTCTTCCCTCCTTTGGGCTTCATCACTCAATTCCTCATGATGTTCTTCGCCCTCACTCACATTGGGGACCTTTGTACGAGCCATTGTGCTTGATTTTTGAGGTTTGGTGATGTAATTTCGGACTTTGAGGGTTAGGGCACGAAATTCGGATTTTTGAAGGTGGGTGAGGGGTTTTGGGTAGAAATAGGGTAGGATTTCGGTTGATTCGGGAAGGGTTGTGATGTTTCGGTGGATTGAGGCGAAAAGTCGTGCTTTTTGGAGTAGGGGGTGTGAATTTCAGATGTATGAAATGAATTGGTTCGTGCGTTTTTAAAGGTTTTTTCCGATTTCTGGGTTCTCTATCGATAGAGAAGTCGTCTCTATCGATAGAGAAGTCTTCTGATGAAAATTTTTACTTGCTCCTATCGATAGGAGACAACCTCTATCGATAGAGATACCTTCTGTCCATTCTTGGCCCTTGGCTCTATCGATAGGAATAATCCTCTATCGATAGAGGATACTGAAAAAGTTGCTCTATCGATAGGAACATTCCTCTATCGATAGAGGTTGAATCTGTCTGAAATTTGCATTGATCCTCTATCGATAGGAACATTCCTCTATCGATAGAGGCTTCTTCTGTCTGAACTTTGCTTAATGCCCCAAATTCTTCATCTTTTGACCCCTCTTCTTTTCATCACCCATTCAAACACTATCAAGACACCTCCTAACATCCGGTTTCCTAATTGTTTCGTGAAAAATTGGATGACTCGGACTTGGTTCAAAATTTTGGATTAAGAGACACGTTTGTGGTTCAATCATGCAAAGATAGCCTAATTTCCTTTTCTCCGTACATTATGGATTCCAAATTGATGCATGCGAGATGTTTAAGCATGAATTGAGCATGGCATGGATTTCATATGAAGATTGAGTGCGGGATGCTTTTCAAATTAAATCTCCACTCTATATGATCACCTCACCTAATTTCACACTTAGCTCAAAGTGTTCCAAATAGTTCATGTTTATGAGTGTGAATTGATGCTCAATGACAAATACATCGCATGCATGCCTCTTGTACATATCCAAATTATCAAGTATAGGTTTCAACTCTACTTTCATGGGAAATGGAACAATAATTTCAAAAAAAATGGGACTAAAATGACTCAATTAACACTAACATTGGACTAACCCTTCCCCCCAACTTGAAAATTGCATTGTCCTCAATGCAAGAAGACAACGCACCATTTAAGCATAAAAGAGGGACGATCATACTTGCGAGGTGGAATGTCAACCACCATATACCTCGACCAAGTTTGAGGATTTCTCGTCACGTGCACTGTTTGTCATTGGAAGGGCTTCCAAGGTGTACTCTTTCGGCTCCAACTTGTGGACCATAGCTAGTCACATAGGATCATCGCCGGAGCTTTGTTGGACTAACAACCGTAGCACATAGCTACACCCATGACTTTGGGCTCTTGAATGCCGCATTCACCCCGTACTTAGACCCAAACTACCAAGGCTGATGTGGTAGCGTGTACACCTTGCGAAGACTGAACCACCAACTACCTACTAAGAGCAAACATGACTACATGGGACACAAAATTTCATTAGCAGGTTAGTCCAAAATGAACAATAAATGAAAGTAAGCAATAAATCCACCAACTTCTTCACGCGAAGGACACGAGTACTACTTTTCTTCCTTGTCAAAGACTGTGTTTCCCTATTGTTGGAAGGACAGTATGCGTGGGGTTCAACAATATCTAGAGAAGCAGCGCCATCATCTAATAGGCTACCACTCCCTTTGGAGGGGGTCCCCCCAAATTCCTCACCCCTTCACTCCGCTTGGAAGAAATCTCCACGGAGCTTGACACTAAAGCCGAAAGGGTTCAGACAGATTTCTCATTGTCCGTGCACGCGCCTGCCGTCAGACCCAACCTCAAGGTACTACATACGTAGCTTGACAAGGTGGCTATACCAGACCGTCTGATGCCGTTCGAGCACGGCAAACACTGGAGGTATCACATACTCCAAGGATTTATAGTCTCCTAGACTTCAAATAAAGCTCACGGACCCAAAGGATTGGGGTCCACATGGTTCACATCGGACCCGTCATAGACCGGGTCTCTCAATTCCTCTATGGATTCCTCAGGATCAAATTTTTCAAAGTAAGGCTTCAACCGGTGACCATTCACCTTAAAAGTGGTTCCATTTTTGGGGTTCTCAAGTTCAACCGCTCCATGAGTGGAGACGGTTTTCACAATGTAGGGACCTCCCCACCGGGATCGCAATTTTCCCGGAAACAAATGCAACCTAGAGTTGTACAGTAAGACCTTTTGGCCCGGGATGAATGTTTTCCGGACAATGTTCTTGTCGTGAAAGGCCTTAACCTTACACTTATAAATGTGGGCATTGTCGTACGCATCCCGGCGTATTTCTTCAAGCTCATCCAGTTGGAGCTTGCGGTGGGCACCGGCTTCGGGCATCCGGTAATTCAATTGTTTGATAGCCCAAAAAGCCTTGTGCTCCATTTCCACCGGTAAGTGGCAAGCCTTGCCATATACCAAGCGGTAGGGAGACATGCCCAACACAGTCTTGTAGGCAGTACGGTAAGCCCACAAAGCATCAATCAGTCTGAGAGACCAATCCTTGCGATTCGGGTTCACCGTTTTTTCTAGGATGTGCTTGATCTCACGGTTGGCCAATTCAGCTTGGCCATTGGTCTGTGGGTGGTAAGCAGTGGAAACTTTGTGATTGACCCCATATTTCTTGACTAAGGCCTCCATAGGGCGATTGCAGAAGTGCGTGCCCTGATCACTAATTAGGGCTTTGGGCATCCCAAACCGGGAGAAGATGTTCTCCTTAAGGAATCGGACCACAACAGAGTGGTCATTGGTTCGGGTTGGAATGGCCTCCACCCATTTGGACACGTAGTCCACGGCTAACAGAATGTAAAGATTCCCAAAAGAATTGGGAAATGGACCCATGAAATCGATGCCCCAACAGTCAAAAACTTCAATTATCAAGATGGGTTGGAGGGGCATCATGTTACGCCGTGACAAGGCACCTAATTCTTGACAGTGCGGGCAAGCCTTGCAGAATTCAAAGGCATCCTTAAAGATGTGGGGCCAATAGAAGCCACACTGCAAAATTTTAGCAGCCGTCTTCTTAGAGGAAAAATACCCGCCACATGCCTCGGTGTGGCAAAAAGTCAAGATTGACTTTTGTTCGTCATCGGGCACACACCGCCGGACAATTTGGTCTGGGCAGAATTTAAAAAGATAGGGATCATCGAAGACGAATCTCCTCACCTCAGCTAGAAATTTTCTCCTATCTTGAGGAGTCCAATGTGAAGGGAGTTGTCTCGTGGCCAAGTAATTGGCAATATCAGCATACCACGGGCAACTCGAAACAGCCAAGAGTTGTTCATCGGGAAAGGAGTCGGGAATGGGTATGTTAGAGGAGTGATCCTCAAACTCGAGGCGAGACAAATGGTCCGCCACGACATTCTCAACCCCCTTCTTATCTTTTATGGTCAAGTCAAACTCTTGTAACAGAAGTACCCACCGAATGAGCCGAGCTTTGGCATCAGGCTTGGTGAGCAAATATTTAAGAGCTGCATGGTCGGTGTAGACTATTATAGGTGACCCAATGAGATAGGATCGAAACTTGTCTAACGCAAAGACAACCGCCAACAGCTCTTTCTCAGTTTTTGTGTAATTCATTTGAGCCTCGTTTAAAGTTTTGCTCGCATAAGAAATTACACAAGGAACCTTGTCCCTCCGTTGGCCGAGCACAGCGCCTATAGCATAGTCACTGGCATCGCACATGAGTTCAAAGGGCAGGTTCCAATCGGGTGATCGCACGATTGGAGGAGTAGTGAGACTGATTTTTAGTTTTGAAAAAGCCTCCTCGCAATCGGGTGTCCACTCGAAAGGTGTGTCCTTCGTAAGTAGACGACACAACGGACGGGATATGGCGCTAAAGTTCTAGATAAAGCGTCGATAGAATCCAGCGTGTCCAAGGAAAGAACGGATATCCTTGACACACTTAGGGGTAGGTAACTTAGAGATGAGCTCTATTTTCGATTGATCTACCTCAATCCCCCTCGAAGAGATGATGTGACCGAGGACAATTCCGTGAGTGACCATGAAATGGCACTTCTCCCAATTTAAAACCAGGTTTTTCTCCTCACATCTCACAAGAACCCTCTCCAGATTCTCCAAACAAGACTCAAAGGAGTCTCCGAACACAGAAAAATCATCCATGAACACCTCTACAATTTTTTCTATCATGTCGCTAAAAATGCCCGTCATACACCGAGAGAAGGTGCCGGGGGCATTGCAAAGCCCGAAGGGCATGCGACGATATGCAAAGGTGCCAAATGGGCATGTGAAAGTAGTTTTTTCTTGGTCTTCCAGAGAGACCTCTATCTGATTGTACCCCGAATACCCATCCAGGAAACAGTAGAAAGCATGACCAGCTACCCTCTCTAGCATTTGATCAATGAAGGGGAGAGGAAAGTAGTCTTTCCTGGTACCAGCATTGAGTTTCCTGTAGTCTATACAGACACGCCAACCGGTGACTACTCGAGTGGGGATTAACTCCCCACTTTCATTGGGCACAACAGTGACGCCAGACTTTTTGGGCACAACCTGGATGGGGCTAACCCATTTACTATCAGCAATCGGGTATATAATACCCACATCTAATAACTTCAGAACCTCATCTCTCACCACATCTCTCATAATCGGGTTCAAACGCCGTTGAGGTTGGCGAGATGGCTTAATATCATCTTCTAGATAGATGCGGTGAGTACACAAAAGCGGGCTGATCCCGTGGATATCCGCAATGGTCCACCCTAAAATAGATTTGTGGGCCCTCAAAATTTCTAATAAAGCAGCTTCTTGGGGATTGTCAAGACTGGATGAGATGACAACCGGGAAAGTTTCAGAATTCCCCAAGAAAGCATACTTCAAGGTAGATGGTAAACTTTTGAGCTCGGGCTTGGGTGGTTTCACAGAAGATGGTAGAGCCCGAGTTGTCGGTGGTGGTAGTTTTTCAAAGTTGGGCACCCACTTTTCAGTACCCAACACCTCTTCTTCATTCATGAGGGAGTAAATGTACTCAACCTCGGGAGAGTCTAGGAATTCCGTCTCTTCCACAGTAAGCATGGCCTCTAAGGGGTTGGAAAAGAGATGACAATCGACGTGCTCTTGAACAAGTGCGTCTATAACGCTCACATCGCGAATGTCATCATCATCCCCCATTTGGCTCCCAATGTTAAAAATGTTGAGCTCTAGGGTCATGTTCCCAAACATCATTTTAAGCAGCCCATTCCGACAATGGATCACTGCGTTGGATGTGGCCAAGAAGGGCCTTCCAAGTATGATGGGCGTTTGGGCTTGCAGATTGGACGTGGGACAAGTATCAAGAACTATGAAGTCCACCGGGTACACAAAATTGTCCACTTGGACAAGCACATCTTCTACTAAACCCCTCGGTACCCGGACACTACGGTCAGCTAATTGGAGGGTCACCGAGGTTGGTTTCATATCCCCCAACCCAAGTTGCTCATACACCGAGTATGGCAACAAATTCACACTAGCCCCCAAGTCCAGCAGGGCTTTCTCTACTACTTTCCCCCCAACTCTCACAGAAATTGTAGGACACCCGGGGTCTTTGTACTTTGGTGCAATGGGGGTCTGTATGATCGAACTCACTTGCTGAGTCAAGAATACCTTCTTTTGCACATTGTGCTTGCGCTTTATTGTGCACAAGTCCTTCAAAAATTTGGCATAGGAAGGTATTTGCTTGATTGCATCAAGCAACGGGATATTGATCTTCACTTGCTTGAAGAGCTCGAATATCTCGCTGGAGTTCGTCAACTTGGGTAAAGGCCTCAATCTTTGTGGGAAAGGGGCTGGCATTGGGCAAGTTGAGACTATGGGTTCTCCCCTAGGAGCAGATGTGGATGTGGAAATGGGGGTAGGTTGGGGCAGATCACTTGGTTCATCATCATGGGGTTGTGGAGTAGGCACCGAAGGAGGAGTGGGGATTGTTTTCGGGAGAATGGTCTTATCGACCTCTTTCCCACTCCTTAAAGTGGTGATTGCCTTAGCTTGTTCCACATTTGACCCCGAAGGAGACTCTCCTTGTATAAAATGACCACCTTGGGGATTTGCTTGTGGTTGTGCGGGAAATTTCCCTTTCTCATGTTGCATGGTCCCCAAAGTGGTGGTCAACTTGGTGAGTTGGGAACGGATGTCCCCAATGGCTTGGGTGTTCTATTCGTTGACATTCGCTTGTCCTTGCATGAACATTTGCAAGGTATCCTCCAAGCTTCGCCGGTTAGGCGGTTGGTGAGAATTGGGACCCGTGGAGGGACCCGGAGGATTGTAGGAGTTTGGTGGATACCGCGGTGGTGCCGGCCCTTGAGTGTTTTGATGGGCCGGGAATTGTCCCTGAAATCCCGGGGGTGCTTGGGGTTGTGCACCCGCCTCATTGTTCCTCCAACTAAAGTTGGGATGATTTCTCAATCCCGGATGGTAGTTGTTGTTGTTGAAGGGCATATTGGTAGGCTTTTGGCTTTGGTGAAGGGCGTGGACCTCAGCATGGTCCGGACCATGGAGTACCTCTTTGAAAGCAGGTATGGTTGGACAAATATTGGTTGTGTGGTCCATGGTGTCACAGATAGCACAAGCCTCCCCGGGCTTTGAAACAGAAGAAACCTCGTTCACCCTATTAATCTCCAATTTCTCTAGTTTCCTAGAGAGGTGATCGAGGCGTTTACTGATGTCGTCCTCGTCCCTAGGCACATGTTTGCCCATGGTTCCGTGACTAGTGGGGGGTTTATAGGAGCGGTCATTGGGATCCGAATAATCCCATGATTGGTTATTCTCCGCTAGCTCATCTAGGTAAGCCAAAGCCGCGGAGGCTCCTTGGTTCAGAAATTCCCCACTTGTCATGAGGTTGATAAATTGGCGATTGCGGACCGAGATGGCTTCATAAAAGAATGCCACAATCTGCCAATCCTCATAACCGTGATGAGGGACAGCGAGGAGACGTTCCTTGTATCTCTCCCAACATGAACAAAAAGATTCGTTGGGTATTTCCTCGAAGTTCTGAATCTTCTTCTTTAAGGTGGTGGTACGGTGGAGTGGGAACCATTTTTTGTGGAACTCCACCTGCATCTCCACCCAACTTGTCACCGAATTAGCTCTCAAGGAGAGAAACCATCGCTTGGCCTTCTCCTTGAGAGAAAAGGGAAAGAGCTTAAGACGTGCCGACTCCAGATGGGCGGTCACGTTGGTGAAAGTATTCACCACTTCCTCAAATTCTTTAATTTGGACATAGCAGTTCTCCGATTCCATCCCATAGAAGGTTGGTAACATGCCAAGCATGTTAGGCTTGACATGGAATTGTTGTCCTTCGGGAGTATCGGTTGGAAAGCGTATGCAAGAGGTGGTAGTGGTGTGAGTGGGGTGCAAGTAGTCCCGCATGGTGCGACCCATGGGTGCATCATTTTCATCACGGTGTTCGGCCATTGGATTGAAGGGAAGATTGTCTTGGCGAATTAGCCGATTTGTCGCGTCACGAGTGTAAACACTCATACACCAAAGACAGTCTCCGAATCAATCAAGTGTGAGTGAAAAAGAAAATAAAATAAAATCTGCAAATTACACGTCCCTTTGGCTTGCGTTACACCTTAGGTTTACCAAAATGGGTAGGTTAAAGGTTTCCGCCAAAGAAACTTGCACTTTGCAAAAATCTGCGATTATCTAAAAACAACTATTCAATTCCCCGGCAACGGCGCCAAAAACTTGACCGGACCGGCAAAGTGCTTGTCGTTGGGGTGTGCCGGCCTCGTGGTCAGTGGTTTAATTTCATAAAACTGAACTTATCCTCAAAATATTTAAAAACGAGTATAGGGATAGTCCGGAGTATCGATCCACAGGGAAAAGAACGTTGTAATCAGAGAATACGCAAATTGGTGTTTTCGACGTTTCGGACGTCAACCTCAAAGTTTTGTTTGGTGCGGTTAAGCAATTATATCACTAAAATGAGGATTAAAACTGGATTAAAGAGTGGGGTTAAGTCCTAAGGTTTGGTTTATTCGAAACTTTCGTTGGTCTATCTCTTCTCTTTTATAACTCAATCTAACTCCCGGTCCCGGGTGTTCGATCGGAATTTTCTTCGATGAAAACAAGGATTTTAATTCTAAAAATAGTTTTGACGGATCTTTCAAGTTTTAAGGAAAATAGGATTAAAAGATGAAGGACATCGATCCAAGTATTAGATATACCAACTCTAAGGATGGCTATATCTAATCAAGGACTTAACACTTCATTTTTATTTCAAAAGAAAAAGCTTAGAAAGATCCATCAATGGCATTAAAATTTGGAGAAGATAGAGACCAACATGGTTTTTGAACAAACCTCACATTTAGACTTAACCCACACTAAATTAACTACTCATGCTTTGACATAAACATAATGGAATTGAAAGAAAACATAATAAAACAAGTTAATCTAAAAACAATAAGGAAGAACTGAGTAAAACTAAAAAGAAATCAGATATTAAAGCGATAAAAACAGTATTTAAGGCAGAAATACTTAAGGGCTTCCAAGAGAATCCAAAGATTCAAAGGGGAAGAACACTTAAGAGAGGAGAACTTGACAAGATTTGAAGAAATAATGAAGAACAAGACAAGAAATATGAAGAACAGTAATTTTAAGCTATAACAATGGAAGAAGAGCTCTCAACTCTCTCTAAAATCTGATATATATAAAGTGAATACAATAATGTTGAGTGGTTACACCTTGGCAAAGAAACAACCTAAAACTAAAATATCTTACAAAATCCTAGGTGAAAGTACTATTCTACCCTCTAAAATGACAATTTAAGAAGCTTCTTATTCAGAGATTTGGCCCAAAAAACAAGCAAAAGTCGGCCCCACAAAATCAGACGTAACAGGTTCTCTATCGATAGGAGGATCTCTATATCGATAGAGAAGTCCTCTGGTTTAAACTGAAGCAGCCTCCTATCGATAGGAAGATACCTCTATCGATAGGAAAGTCTTCTGATCCTTTTTTGATTCATCCTCCTATCGATAGGAGTGACCCTCTATCGATAGGGAAGTCTTCTGATCTTTTTTTGATTCAGCCTCCTATCGATAGGAAAGAACCTCTATCGATAGAGGGCTCTTTTTCCTGGTTCTTTGCTAGGGCTCTATCGATAGGGATAAACCTCTATCGATAGAGAGGCTTCAACTTCAATTTCTTTGGTTCTTCCTCGTCTCTTTGATCCGGGCTCACTTTCACTCCTCCCGAGCCTTCAATTGGTCCTCCATCAATATCATCAATGGTTCCGAGGCCTTAAGTCATGGTAGAACCTTTTGGGCATTCATTTAGCGCTCGCAAACCTGAAAGGGTAGAAAAACAACTACGCGTGCGATATCATTTAAATAGAAACATTTGCCTACGCATAATTGCCAAAATGAGCGTATTGAGCCACGTTATTATACAATATAGTGCGCTCATCAGACAGCCCTAGGTTAAGATGGTCCAGTATAGTAACAACAATAACTCAACTGGAAAACTACAGTTATAACACTTGTGTGCTTAATCTAGCACCAAAATGTAAACATTTTGACTTACGTCGGGAGCTGCATCCTGAGGCCGGTCCCTTGACTCTCGATAAGCTTCTGGTCAAATTATGAAGTTTGTAAGGTATAATAAAATAAAAGGGACAAATATTAGAACTTTTGCAGTAGTGAAGTATTGGCTTGCAGAGGAAATTAGTAACTCTTAAGCTAAGATAAAAGAGTAATATTAAAATAATAGCGATATTTGAGAACCCACATAAGTAATATAACTACCTACAAACTCAAACGAACCACATACTAAAAGATGATGACGACCAATAGAGAGTATGATTCCACTATCAGTCCTTTCAATCTCGAAAGAAAACATAATCAAATAAGAAAGATGCATCTCAAATAATGTCTACCCTATGGCTAAAAGGCATACTTGTAAATGCTATTGCAAGATAAAACAACATGCAATATTCAATTTTTATTTTATCGCAGACATCAATTACTACAGCAATCAGAATGTGCATCTAATAGGCTTTTCAAACGAGTGTAACCGGCATATACAAACATATTTGATGAGCCATTTCAAGATTTTCACTAATGTAATTTGCAGATTTGAACTTTCAAAAGCGAAAATAACATGGGGGAAAACGATAATCAAGTCCACGATTCATGTGAAAGTTTGCAACACTTCAAACTTGGCTTTTAGCAGGAAATCATCCAAATTAGGAAAACAAAAGTGACTTTTTGGGTTTCATTTGTTTCAGTTATTCCTAAACTGTCTTTCCCAAGTACACAACATGTACAAGCACAAATACCTCGACAAGGAAAAAACTCATTTTATTTGCATTGCATACTCCTAAATTAAAAATATCCAAAAATTGCACAAGTTTATAGCCCAATAGTGATAAGCCGATATTTTATTGCAACGGTTATCAAACCAACAACAAAATTTTAACACTGTTATAAAAATTACCAAAACATGTGTCTTTCGCACTTTAGTGTTAAGGTAGAATCAAGAATAAATAGTCCAAACCATCAAAATCCAGCTTGTGTCAACAATAACTGGGAATCATGATTCTTCAGTTCTCAAATAAACTCTTCACACCTTGCAATTCAAATGATGTTTCATCGACCAAAAAACAAAAACAAAAACAAAAAAAAACACAATAAAATGGTCTTAATTCTTAAACTATTGATGAATTAGGAGGAGTTAAAGCAACTCCTTCAAAATAAATATTGAGAAAAAACGTAGACCTAAAATAAACAATAAATTTGAGCATAAAACTCAACTTCATTATAAAGGTGCCATTTTATACTTTAGACATTAGATCCAATAAAGTACCAAACTGCGATAAAATATGCAAAATGATAACATGTCTATAGTTGGGTATTTTTTATCTTTTGGTGGGCCCGACATAGTTGGTTTTTGGCGGGTCATTATGTGGCAGTTTGGTCTGTAATGGATGATTACTTGAAGTTATCGAAAATTACTTTTAATTTCAATTTGTTTCTTGTTCAAGTACGAAAAGTTTAATGAACTTTTTTTATCTTATCAAATCGGGCAACGAGTCTGCGATTACCTTGGAGCACAAAAATTTGCAAAGATCATTTTTTTTATCTTATTTTGATGTCCTGAACCATTTGTCGGGGATTTAACTTGCCACAAATAAATTTGTTGAATGTGTTTTCTCAAATTGAAAGGTTGAACCAAGATAGAACAAATGATAAAGATAAGGTATTAATGCTTCATATATATGTAATCTTATTCATTTTAGTTTCTCATGTGTTATTTTATCTAACTATTTAGGTTCGTAATGTAAAAAAAATGTGCAAGGAGTTGAACACTTCTTCTTTTTCATTCGAATATTGTTAGAATAAATTAAGGGATCAATCAAAATGGATCAAAGAATTCAAGATAAAGAAACAAAAAATAAAAAATAATGTAACTGCATAGTCATATTTTTGTAAGCCAACTACGATAAATTTTGGAAGATATGACTGAAACATATGGGTTGAAATATGTCGAGTTAGAAGACCACCGGAAAGGAAGGCTGAGAAGGAATGACAAAATAAATGAAAAAGAAAATTTTGTGAAATTAATGGTACAAGCTACTCGATAGTAGAAATATAAGAAGATAAGAGGGAAGATAGAATAACAATGAATAAAGTGAAGAAAATAATGTTTGAAAAAACTTACCTCCAAAAATAAGAAAAACTTAAGCAAAAAGTCGAAATGATGTTGAAAAATGACAAAATGATGTTGCAAAAACGATTGAAGGGGAAATCAATAATCATGTCTATGAATACAAGCAGGATGCTTCCATTGTAAGCAGAATATATTCAACATCGATAAATAAAAAATTTCGAGAAAAAAATATAGTTATTTTTTTTTCAGCTTAGAATAGTGAATTCAATTTTTTGAAGAAGTTGGTGCAGAATTGTTGCAAAAATTATTTCCCGATATCTCAATTTTGGTTATCATATTGTAAAGAGAATTTATCTAATGAAAATTTAACATTTATGAGGAAAATGTTTGTGAAAAGGTATTTTTAGCCATTAAATGCAGAAAAAATTAATAAGTAATTTGACTAGTTAACCGTTTGATCCTTTTTACTAGTTAATTTAACCTGTTATCTTGGAGTTAGCTCCAACACCCCGTTTAAACGGGTTGCTATTTCGCTCTGAGGAAAATGTTTGTGAAAAAGTATTTTTAGCCATTAAATGCGAGAAAAATTAATAGGTAATGTGACTACTTAACCGTTTGAGCTTTTTACTCCTGTTATCTTAGAGTTAAGTCAGCTATTTAAACGGGCATCTATCTTGGAGTTAGGTAAGCTTTTTACTCCTATTATCCTGTTATCTTAACTAAGTAATAGTTACTCCTTTTTACTAGTTAACCGTCCAAGCTTTTTACTTCTGTTATTTCGCTGTGTCTTCTTCTTAACTCCCCCCCCCCCCCCTCCCTCCCTCTTTCAAAACCTTAATTTTCCCCCATGACTTCGACGACGTCGGGCAAAGGCACCTCATACGAAGGCGAAGGCGGAGGAACCGGCGGGAAGTTTCGTAAAAGGGCTTCTCGACGGCCCCAACCGACGCCGTACGATTGGCCCCTGCCGACCTCCCTTACAAACCCTAGAAACAATGGCTTGCTCCCCAAACTCGTCGACCCCGCCTCCAAACTCATCTCTTCCAGCGCTCGCTTGTTCTTCTCTTCCATCTTCCGCAAATGCCCCCCGCTTCAACTGCCACCAGGTGCAATTTACACGCGCACACACATTCTGTATTATTTTTTCCCGAAAATTAGTCGTTTGAATGTGTGCTCATTTTTATTTGGCTGGAGAGTTGCTAGTGAAGAGCTTCAAATTCATTAGTTCGGTATTGTTTATCGATTAGGAGGTTCGGTGTAGTGAATGTTTTCTCTGCTTGCTTTTGGTTACTGTGAGTATGGTAATTATTTCCTTTGAATTTAGGATGATCCCCGAAGTTGGTTAGAGTCACGAGGGTTTTCTGGATTGGGTGCTATATTTTCAATTTTAGGTTTACAGGATTTTGTCCGTTGGGAGATTGTGTTCTGAAGAAGTGTCAAAAACCTTATTTTTGCTTCAGTTCATTTGCTAATAATGGCAGCATCCTACTTAAAAACAGAATGGTTTGATCACATAGGATACCTAATCAAACAAAGATTGATCACATAGGATACCTAATCAAACAAAGACAAACCAAAGGCCTTGTGATTTGTGTCTCAATCAATTGGGCTTTGCATCTCAACCAATTGAGGATGAGAGAGAATGCGGCAGAGGGAGGAGGGAGAGAACGGCCGGCATTGTTGTCGTGGCAAACACCGGCAAGGAGTACTGGATGCAATAGGTTTGGGTTTTAAAGAATTCTGTTGTGTTAGGAACCCAACCATACACAGATATCTACAAATGTATTGTCACAACTATCCATATGAAGATTCTATATTTGCCCATCTCATATTCTTCTCTTTTGATTTTTCAATTTCATTATGATCCCAGTTCATTGTACATGTTGGATGTTTTATTCGGGTTATAATGCAGGTTGCTAAGTTATTTATTTACCTGTGCTCATGTCGAAATTATGGTCTTTTCTTGTTTGTTAGTTATGATGGATGCTGGTAGTATTTTTAGCTGCTTGTATAGTTTCTCTCTTTTTCTCTTTGTTTACGTGTATGTTTGGGATGATCCTCATGCTTTATATGAGTGACATGGACCGTTGAAGTTATGTAGGCTGATTATAATTCTAGAATCAACGAATTAATTAATATTTCATGACTTCAATGTGAAGTTCCATGGTATAAGTTTCTTACCATTTTTGGAATGGATGTTGGCAGAAGGAACAAAACAAGCGTTGCAATCAGTTATCTGTTTTCCACTTTATTGGATCTAATGTCTAAAGTATAAAATGACACCTTTATAACGAATTTGAGTTTTATGCTCAAATTTATTGTTTATTTTAGGTCTACGTTTTTTCTCAATATTTATTTTGAAGGAGTTGCTTTAACTCCTCCTAATTCATCAATAGTTTAAGAATTAAGACCATTTTATTGTGTTTTTGTTTTTGTTTTTTGGTAGATGAAACATCATTTGAATTGCAAGGTGTGAAGAGTTTATTTGAGAACTGAAGAATCATGATTCCCAATTATTGTTGACACAAGCTGGATTTTGATGGTTTGGACTATTTATTCTTGATTCTACCTTAACACTAAAGTGCGAAAGAGACATGTTTTGGTAATTTTTATAACAGTGTTAAAATTTTGCTGTTGGTTTGATAACCGTTGCAATAAAACATCGGTTTATCACTATTGGGCTATAAACTTGTGCAATTTTTGGATATTTTTAATTTAGAAGTATGCAATGCAAATAAAATGAGTTTTTTCCTTGTCGAGGTATTTGTGCTTGTACATGTTGTGTACTTGGGAAAGACAGTTTAGGAATAACTAAAACAAATGAAACCCAAAAAGTCACTTTTGTTTTCCTAATTTGGATGATTTCCTGCTAAAAGCCAAGTTTGAAGTGTTGCAAACTTTCACATGAATCGTGGACTTGATTATCGTTTTCCCCCATGTTATTTTCGCTTTTGAAAGTTCAAATTTGCAAATTACATTAGTGAAAATCATGAAACGGCTCATCAAATATGTTTGTATATGCCGGTTACACTCGTTTGAAAAGCCTATTAGATGCACATTCTGATTGCTGTAGTAATTGATGTTTGCGACAAAATAAAAACTGAATATTGCATGTTGTTTTATCTTGCAATAGCATTTACAAGTATGCCTTTTAGCCATAGGGTAGACATTATTTGAGATGCATCTTTCTTATTGATTCCGTTTTCTTTCGAGATTGAAAGGACTGATAGTGGAATCATACTCTCTATTGGTCGTCATCATCTTGTAGTATGTGGTTCGTTTGAGTTTCTAGGTAGTTATATTACTTATGTGGGTTCTCAATCGCTATTATTTCAATATTACTCTTTTATCTTAGCTCAAGAGTTACTAATTTCCTCTGCAAGCCAATACTTCACTACTGCAAAAGTTTTAATATTTGTCCCTTTTATTTTATTATACCTTATAAACTTCATAATTTGACCAGAAGCTTACCGAGAGTCAAGGGATCGGCCTCAGGATGCAGCTCCCGACGTAAGTCAAAATGTTTACATTTTGGTGCTAGTTTAAGCACACAAGTGTTATAACTATAGTTTTCCAGTTGAGTTATTGTTGTTACTATACTGGACCATCTTACCCTAGTGCTGTCCCGCTTTGCTGGTATCTTTATCTTGGTCATATTTTCTATGCAGAATTCTCCAAGGGTCGAAGCACCAGCCGTTGACAATGGTGGCAATCCATCAGATAGCTATGATAGTAGTGGAATTACCAAACTTGAGCAAATATTAAAGCAAAAGACTTTTAGCAGGTATAGTTTTGGCTTGATAATTTGTGTGCTAGTATCTTGTTTGGCTTTATTTTTTTATTTTTAGACACACCTAACTGGTCACCATATGTCGAACACAACGGGTAAATGCGAAATCCAATTAATTTTATTAATTGTTAAGTGGGGACACACCGAGACAGATAAGGCGTCAAGTTATCATTTAGAAATTTATTAGTTAAATGATATTTTCTAGAAATAAAAGGTAAAAATTGTAAATAATAAAATTTGAACCCCATAAAACCCTCATTTAGGTTATATATTCACACCAATATTCGGAAGACTCTCCTTCTAGCTTCCCGTCAAGGTTAGATTAGCTGAAATGAGGAATTACAACCTAGCGTTTAATTGGAATGGTTAACCTGATCCTCATCGTCGCCTTCGACAAAGGGACAGTTTTTTTATTCTCAGTAAAGGTTACTAAAGCCAAACACTCATTGATGGTCTCTGGCCCCCCAAAGTCCATAGGTGGACATCTAAGAATGTTGATTTCAGATTAGTCAACTTGCATTGAAAGAAAGAAACGAGACAGTGGACAAAAGCCTTCAAGGCAAGCCTGATCATGGTTTGACTTCCTTGGATTGCTCACATTTGTCTCAGATTCCAATCCTTGCTCTGAGAAGCAAGCGATGTTCTTCTAACACTTAGAGAGAAAGATGTAAGAATTGTAAATTATAATATAGTTGTGGTTGTTTTGGATTCTATATCCTTATAAATAACAACTAAATGTGTGTAAAATTATATATTTGTTTGTCATGCCACCCATCACTACAAGAAAAAACATGTTTGGTGACATGAAAAAATGTCACCCAAGATCTAATTTTTGTCACCTATTATTATTGGTGACACCTTCGTGACATAAGAAGAGATGTCATTGTATCCATGACACTAAAAGTCAAGGGTGACAAAATGACGTAGATGTCACGGAATAATGTCAACTGTGACAGGAATACGGTGTCACTGAAAATATATTTTCCGTGACAAATGATGTCGCTGAATGTAAATTTCAACCGTGACATTAATATAATGTCACCGAAGAGAAATCTTTCGTGACACATGATGTCACTGAATGCAACGTGAATACAATGTGGTGTCACTAAAGATAGATTTTCTATGACAAAAGTTGTCACCGAATATATATACCATGACAACCAAATGTATGTCATCGATAACATTTTATAGTGGGCGAACAAGGGTGACAAATATTTTTTGTCACGAAAAAATAGGACTCCAGTGACACCACACTCAACATAATTGTGTCACCTAAAAAATTATTTTTACTTGCTTACAAAGTTTCCAATATTTATACGTTATGATTTAACCTTAGCAAAATCTTATATAGCAAAGAAACAAAATATCATTCAAATCAAATTTCCATTAAGTCAACATTTACCATCCAACTTTAAAACATTCACTCTCCAATAATAAAAACTTCAAACTAACTAATAGCATTAGATAAACTACAAACATCCATAAGTATTATATGTTTCTAATGACAAAAAGAATTCAAAACAAGTGTTCCAATTAACTACCAAAAAATCTTCAACTTCATCTTGGTTAACTGCTAAAATGTAACTCCATCTCGTACTTACCTGTACAAAATCGCAAAAAAAAAAAAAATACAATTAGTATGGTGATTTTAAGTGACTTCGATGATACTCATCCTAAAGTCTTCAAAGATAACAAGTAATATGGTGACTTTAGATAACTATAAAAAGTATTTTAAAAAAAACCCTTCATCTAAGGTAGAAACATAAGATTGAGTGCTAATAAAGCGGAAGTTACTTATTGAGAATTAGAGTTTGCGCCAACATGATCATGACCTCCGTGCATAAACATAGACATAACAGAATCGAAGCGTGCAAACCTTTCATCATATGCATGTATTTTCTCTCGTTGCATTTGGCATAAATCCTTCAAGGTTTCAATCTGATTCTTTTGTTCTTGGCACACATCTTTGAGTGTCTCAACCTGATTCTTCAGAACGGACGCTTCTTCATGTGATTGACCACTAGACCGCAGTTGGACAAATGTCACTACAACAAAATACCTAATCAATAGCATTTATTTATAGCATATTTTTAGTAATGTTATAAAAAATGATTTTACAATTGCATTTACAGTAAAATCACTATAATATAAAAGAAACCAATCTATTAACAAAGAAATATAGACACATGTACACATGTAGATATTGTGATATGGACACATGTACGGGTAGGAATATGGACACATATAGACACGTGGAAGCATATTTGGAAAGAAAGAGGCTAAAGAGATGTTTTGATAACAAAGAAAGATATGTTATCAGTGTATAATGTGATATAGATACGTGGAAGCATATTTTCCAATCCTGTTTACCTGTACCCCACAATTTTGCATATAGATAGCAAGTGCTCTTGAGTGTCCAAGCATCACACCTTCCTAAATTCGATCTTACACTGGAGGACGTCTCCAAAAAATGTGGATACGGAACACATCCTAAACACTTATTTGCGTAAATAATATAAGAGAGTAATCAAAATCATATGATATGAAAAAGAGAAAAGCTGAAGATATATCTTTTCCAGCAAATGTGAGACTCTTTTGCATAAAAAAAAGGCTCTCTTCTTCAATTTGGGTACAGATTTCAGACACATTCCACACCCTTACTCGAGTATACGTCAGAAACCGGGGGAAAAATGGCAAATAATAGAACCTAACAAATCGGGAAAAAAAATGAATGTCTAAGAAAAAATGAATGTCAGATGCGTGTGGAATAGATATATGTGGCTCGTATATTTGTGTGCAAGGAGTGACCAATAAGTCCAAGTTTTTGTACCACTAAGATTTTGAGCCTGTCACTTGGTTCTTGAGGAAATCTGGTGCTCTGGTGCTAATACCATTGATTGTCAAGAAGAAAACATGTTAAAATAAGATATGCTCCAACTGATGAGGATACAAGAATCAGAGAAGGATATAAAGATTTTAACTGCTTACTCATGAAGTGCCTGCTCCTCAGTCACTTTAAAGCAAAAAGAGTTTGCAACCAGACACACAAGATTAATATCCCATAATTTATCATATTACATTCAATATATGACTATATATACCATCCTTAAATATTTTCTCAATTCCATCCCACATTCTTCCCAAGTACCATAACAACAAAGAGCTCTTGGATATGCATGTAAAGGATCTCTACTTCTTTAATCTGAAGCAATGCTGTTGGGAACCTAAATCTATGAGCATTAGAGTTCAATATGTGGGTATCTGAGTTATGAATTAGCAATTCATGAATTCAGTCCAAGAACTCGTGAGCTATCTTACATGGATTTGGTTATGAGTTGGGGTTCGGTTGTCCAAGTGTTGGATTCATCTAATTTCCATCCCAAGAACAAGGGAAAACGCCAAATACATTTATCCCTCTGTATGTTTGATTACTATCACAAGTGTTATTTACAAGGTGCCTGAAGGCATTTCATAGTATATGAGTTCTATGAATACTTCATGGTAAATTCGAATTAGAAAATATGCTTGCTTGGTGAATGTTCAACTAAACATTTCAGACACGGACTGTTATGCCCTAGTCCAAGTGGCTAGCCTGTTTTTCCCTGATCACAACAAAAGAAAATTCAGATCATCTAGCTACTTTTGTCCATATCATGATCATGTCAAGAATGTCACGTCATGAATGCGCATAACATTAACCAGGACCACAGAGAAGGCAACCATGAGATATGACTGCTGCGTATGTAGATGCTTGTTCATACGCACCTATGCATATGAACAAATATAGGTTTGTGAATACCGAAATTTGGTTCAGAAAGTAAACCAAAAGGCATCAAATAAACATTTGTGCATGTAAGACCATTTGCTACCGTTACTCAAAACTTCTACTCGAATTTGAGTAAAAGGTTCATTTGCTAGGAAGCGCCGTGATGCAGAATCTCAAAAACTAAGCAAAAAATGGAGTAAAAGCTTTATTAGCACTGTTTTAAACTTGAAAGACACGAAATAGCCTTAAAAAGATTTGAGCCTCCCGTGATTCGAGTTAAAATTTGACAAAAATCACAATTTGGTATGCGTTTAAGTAAAGGGGTGGAATGATTATGAGTTTGAGCGTAAAAGGGGGGTTGAGGCTGGAGATGCACTAACAAACTGACATATCAAACTAATTCACCAAATCATTGTCAGATGGTAAATTGCCTTCTTTCCCTCTATAAAAAGCTTGATCTAATAGTTACTCGTGCACATCTCTATTAATTACATATAGGAACCAACCTAATGAAAAAATCGCTACTATTATTAAAGAAATTAGATGAAGGAAAGAAAGGGGAGGAAGGAGAAGGGGGGAACCTCTCGCAGGCATCTTCAAGGGAAGAGAAAGGACTTTTGAAATCTGGATGACAGACTTGGTACGCATCCCTATAGGCCATTTGGGGTCCGAAACCATTTACTACTGCGAGTCGAATTGCCGCTGGCGGTGCTCGAATTTCCTTCATTAGTTGTTGTTGTTGTGGATTGGAGTTAGGATTTTGATTTTGCTGGATGAAATTAGGGCTAGGGTTAGAGTTAGAGTTAAGTTTGGGGTTTTGTTGTGGTTGTTGGGGGTTGAAGGACCGGTGTTGAAGGCCCGGAGGTCTGAGATGTGCGTCGATGTTGGAAGGGAAACGCGAGATAGCCGACTGCTGCTGCTGTTGATGTTGATGTTGCTGATGTTGTTGTTGTTGTGGCTGTTGTTTCTGCTGCTGCTGTTGGAGTTGAAAGAGGAGTCGCTGCTGCTGCTGCTGCTGCTGTTGGAGCATTAGTTGCTGCTGCGCTATAGCCTTCGCTTCTTCCATCTCTCTCTCTCTCCCACCCTCCCTCACAAACTCGGCAGTGGGTTGACGATTTTCGGCTTTCTTCTCTGTGCACGAACCTCCCTCTCTCTCTAATTTCTCTCAATTTTACAGTGGGAGTCTGGGAGACGATGAGACAGAGTACTGATGACACCAGATTTAGGGATTTGGGGTTTTTGGGAACAACATTGGTGACAACCTATAAAACGACGTAGTTTCAATTTACAAACATTTTAGTGACATCTTCAAAGCCTTCAGTGACACCTCTAATAATGGGATGTCCGCCCTTTTCTTTTTTTCCCGCCTGTACCAAAATTTAGCCTCTTTGGGGACACTTAAAATCTTGTCACAAATAATTTTAATATTCAGTGACACAAAATTTGTCACCAAAATAAAATTGTTGTCGCTGTACATTATCTTTTTTTGGCGCCAAAATTTCAAAACTTTTGGTGACAAATATCGAATGCCTTGTCGCCGTTGATTACATTCAGTGACAAGATGTCCCAAAGGGTGTCACCGTTAGTGTTTTTTCTTGTAGTGCATGTATCTTTGTGTCCTCATTTTTTTTATGTTGTAACTTGTATCCCGTGTCCGTATTCGTGCATGTTGTGTGATGAAATCAATTTAGAGTTTGTTTTTTCTTTTTTGGGCGTGCATGCAATGCATCCATGTTCTTTGCATGTTGTGTGTGAAATGAAACTTCACTAATAGATCTATATGCTCTGGTTCCTGCAGTTTTCTGATAACTTCGATGTTTAGAATTTTTATGCCTTAAAGAGTGGGAAGCAATAAACTGACGTTTGATTGCTGTTGTGTGTCTTCTGATATAGCCAACGCTAAACATTTCCTTGACTGTTAATCTTCCCTTTCTTGGGGGTTAAAAGGTTTATGTCAAGCTACTAATGTTGTTTGCTTGTTTCTGTGGGCATGAGCCTTTTTTCTTGGTTGGATCTCCTGTTGCATGCATTTGCATGCGCACTTGCAGGTTTGTGCATCTGTGCTTTGATTGTTTGAGTTGGCTACATGGGTTTCATGTTTGCATAGGCATGTGACGCATGTTTTTGTGTACTCTGTTTAGTTTCTCTGAAAAAGCCATTTTTGGTGATCTTTTTTTTTTCCTCTGTACTTTTTAGATGCTCTAAGTCTAGATGCACTGCACTGAACTTGTAAATCTTGAAATCTTGATTTATCAGAAGTTCATCTAAAGACAAGAAAGTTACCTTTTGGTGAAAATGATTGTCTTCTGTCTTTAATGTTTTTTTTTTTTCAGATTCAGTCCACTTTTTAGAATTCTAAATATCCTCTGGTTAAGAGAAAACGCAAGTGCAGAATAGTTAATTTAAGTGTGGAAACAAAGTTAAAGATGATCTAAAAATGAGCTGGCTTTTTAACATATCCCAAACGATGGTTGCTTGTAAGTCGTGATGCATGTGTCTTGCTTATGTGAAATTCATCACTTGTATGTATTCCCTTTGCCTCTGAGCATACTTATAAAGCTAATGCCACATGTATTTATCTTGGCACAAGGTTCATATTCATTGGTATGCTTAATTTATCTTCCTTAGCCCTTCAACACGTGAGTAGGGTGGGAGTAACAGTTTGCTAATTTTTGCTTTTTAGGTTACCAATTTGCTGGGGACCTGTTGCTTCCCACCAACTTTTTATCTTCCAAAATTGTGTTACTCCTTTTGGGGACATTTCTATTTTATCAATTCAATTAATGTCGAGACAGTTAATTTACTGCTCAACACTAACCTAAATTGTACCACTTGGATAGAATGGTTTAGGTGTTAATGTTGCTTCCTCGAACCGGGTCCAGATGTCTGTGTGTATATATGGACTGATGCTGTATTTGGTTAAATTGTGTGGTACAGATCTGAGGTTGATCGTTTGACAGAACTGCTGCGTTCAAAAACTATTGATTTACCTAATAATGGGAATGACCACAGATTGGGTGAAATAAATGTTCCACAGCCGGTGTCTGCATATGAAGTACGACAAAATATTTCTATTAGCCGAATGCAAGACAATATAACGGAGACCCACCGATTTGATAGGCGCGTTTCAACTCCCTTGATCAGTTCACAAGTATGTTAACATGTTTTTTCTATTCTTTTTAACAGTTCCGTGAATGTTTGCTTTATTCCTGTGACAGCATTTGTTTCAGTTTCTAAAGTTATATGGCTGCAATATGGGACTCGACTTCACTTTTATAAGATCAAATTGTCTTCAGGTCAGTGAACAAGTTTTTGCATCACCTGCTGAGCTTGCAAATGCATACATGGGTAGTAAGCCTTCGAAAGTGTCTCCATCAATGTTAGGCTTGCGCAGCCAAGCATTGAGGAGAAATGCAAATCTGCTGGATAAGGTATCCTATCCCCCAAAGATGCCTTTTCATGTTGGAATTCCTGAAAATGGTTCTACGAACCCAAGATACCGAGGCAGATCGACTGTATATACCATGGCTCGTACGCCGAATTTGAAGTTTAATCCAACTGCTACCCAAAAGGTTCAGCTGCTGGCCAATATGTTTCTGCCATATTAATTTATTTTGTTTCCTAGGTTTAAAACTTGTCTGTCTTGCTCAATTTTCAGGGTTCCACTTCCGCGTATGATAGTTATGGCGGACCATCTGCATCACCATCTCTGTATGTGCGGGAGCATGATGCACAATTTGGGTCTAAGCAATTGGTAATTTTCCAGGAGATTATGAAACTGCCATGTCTTTGCTTGAAGTATGAGTGATATATTTCTCATTCAGATTCTTTTTTCTTTCAGGCTCTAAAACGTAGGAGTTCTGCATTAGAAGGTGATACTGGTTCTATTACTCCCATACGCAGACTTCGGCAGAAAACTACTCTTTCAACTCCACAAAATTTGAGTTTGCCGGTAAATAGAAGTCCTCGACTGCCTATATCTTCAACCCGAAAACTGTTTCCCGTAGAAGAACCTAATTATAGAACCTTGCATCCATTTGGAGAAAGCAAGGATAACATCTCCAGCACAAGTTATACTCCCCCTCCTTCTAAGTCCAGTGAGATGGCTACAAGAATATTACAGCAGCTTGAAAATTCGGTTCCAAAGGAAAAATCATCAGAAGGAAAGGTTGTTACTGGAATGTACAAATCACCCAGTCAATTGACGCCAAGTATGCTACGAGGACAGGCTCTTCGAAGCCTAGAGGATGTGGATTCATCAAAGATTTTGTAGGACGCCCTAGAGAGTCATAAGTTGGACGAATTGTGCAACATCTCTCTGCTTGATGCTCGTCATACTACCTCTCAAAAGCAAGACAAACTCGAAGTAAACGACCCAAAAGAGATTATTGTTTCTAGCGCGACAGTGGCTCCTGCCATAATCAGGGAAGCTGCGGTTTCAGATAAAGATGCCGGTGTTAACACTGAAGATTC
Organism: Arctostaphylos glauca; assembly: GCA_019985065.2. Taxonomy (NCBI): domain Eukaryota; kingdom Viridiplantae; phylum Streptophyta; class Magnoliopsida; order Ericales; family Ericaceae; genus Arctostaphylos; species Arctostaphylos glauca. Next base: position 127,340 of record JAHSPW020000086.1, on the reverse strand, counting down.
AGTTTTCACACCGCCGCTCAGTCAACCTCCTCCAAAGAAATGGGCTTTTCATTTGAGTGTGCATGAGGTTGGTGGTGTCTCATTTTTTTGTCCATCTACTCTGAAAGATTTTTTTTTAATTTTTTTTTTGAGACGAGGAAGGGAAGCAACTGCTAGCGGGAGTTCAATGAGAGGACCTTTGGGCTTCCATTGATCATAGTGACAACATTAATCGGCTAGGCTAATCTTAAAGTCTTACTCAGTCAATCCACTGACTTCTCTCTTCTTCTTTTTCTGATGTTTCTTATGAACCACTCACGCCATTGATTATTGTTCTAATGTAGGTTGAAGCCATGCAATTAGAGCTTTAGCTTATGTTTCTACTTAGCCCTTGACTATAACTGGAGGGTAAATCTTCATAGTTTACTGGTGACCAAGAAGAGTTGCATTTCACGTAACAATGACTCCAAGTTATGATGGTGCTCATCAGAGCTACACTTCTATACTTAGCCTCCTTGTTCTTGTTGATACGCTGTTATAGATAGCTTGTAAGCCTGTCATTCCTTCCAGATTTTTGGTCCTTTGCTTAGTCATCCCCTCTTCGAGCCTCTACTGAATTTGGCTGACTTGGCCCCGTAATCAAACTTTAGTTTCACCTCGATATTGTGTGCGCGAAATAAATTTGTATTTTTGGGATTTCTTTGCTTGTTTCATTTATATGGCTTTTATAGTATGTAACAAATTAATCCTTTTCGTTTTCTCATGAAGGATTTTCTGGACCTGGATGATGAGATTCAGTCGAGTGAAACTACATCTACGCCGTTGTCTCAGGAGAAAGTAAAACAAGAGAACGTTGCGGTGGAGAGCAAAATTGCATGTAATGAAGCAGTGATGGTGAACAAAACTTCAACATTGTTTGAAATCAAACCACCTGATGGTCCTCTAATAAAGAATTCAGCTGAGTTAGGAACTTCTGATGCGCCTGTGGCTGTTGAGAAAACCACCACATTTACTTTCAATACTGTGCCTGCTTCCAGCACAACTTTTCGGCCAGTTGTGGAAACTGTTCAATCAACCTCAGCATTTGATGCGATTGTTCCACTTAAAGAATCAAATTCAACTCCTGCTCTTTTTAGCGCTGACTATGAAAGTGTCGATAATGTTCCCTCACTCCCGCTTTCTTCTCCATCTGCTGTCAGTGAATCTCTAGGCCTACATTCTAATGCTCCATTGGAATCAAAGCGTTCAAACAGGTTAGTATCTTGTTCATTGCTTGGCGGTCCTGTGTGAGCATAGCAGAGTAGGATGTGTCTTTGTGTTCGTATGTGTTTTTACTACGTCTCTTGTACATAGTATCGTATCTTCACCCTTGTTGTTGTCTGGTCAATTTTATAGTCTTCTAAATCTATAGCAAAGTACCACACGTGTGCAGAATATTATGGTGTACATATTGGACATAGCTTTTTGAGGTGTTAGTGTGGTTTTGTAGGATATGGTGCATGAGGGTGGACAATTGCCGAGAGAAGAAAATTGCTGTGTGGCTTCAAACCTTGAGGAACATTGTTGAGCAATATCCACGACCTTAAATAAAACGAACTACAGTGAAATGATTTAGCACCCTTGGGAATCTCCTTCAAATCTGTTGGTTTATCTGGTTATGTGTACATCAGCTAATTTATATAGTTCCATTTACTCTAATTCGACAATTGTATGTTATCCCAAGTTGAATTAATGAGAAATAGGTCGGTATCTCTAGTTTCTAGAATAAACAGAAGAGATCTGCAAATGTGAGCAATCCAAGGAAGTCAAACCATGATCAGGCTTGCCTTGAAGGCTTTTGTCCACTGTCTCGTTTCTTTCTTTCAATGCAAGTTGACTAATCTGAAATCGACATTCTTAGATGTCCACCTATGGACTTTGGGGGGTCAGAGACCAACAATGAGTGTTTGGCTTTAGTAACCTTTACTGAAAATAAAAAAACTATCCCTTTGTCGCAGGCGACGATGAGGATCAGGTTAACCATTCCAATTAAACGCTCGCTAGGTTGTAGTTGTTAGAAAAATTGTGTGTATATTTTTTGTGTTACCGTGACATAAATAACGAAATCAAAGATACCGAAATGATAGAAAGATAAAACATGAAAATCGCATGGAAAGGATCAAGTCTAGTGAAAACACTATGTCCTTAAGACAAATTTCGCCCTCGCTACGGTGCTTACGATTTGAGTGGGCGCTTGTCTCCCAGGATAAAACGATCGAATCCACCGAAGTAGCACTCCAATCGATGGGGCTTGGCGAAACAAATAATGAACTTGTACTCTCTCATATGAAGACTCAAAACTCGAAACAATAAATGAAAAAATCAATCTAAAACTCTATATATGTGTCTCCCCCAAAAGTCTTCATTTAACAAATGGAGAGGGCACTCTTATATAGAAGGATTCGTGAATATTCCCAATAGTCATGCAAGGAAGTGACATAACTATTCATCCGAATAGATATCAACGACAAGACACGACTCTACGCTAATAATTAACCCATTAAATTATATAAAATTCAATAGAAATAAATTCTAATTGAATTTCTTCAACCAATATTAAATAGAAATTAATAGGAGTCAATTTTTTATTCACTCCTTAATGATTTTGAACAAATCAATATATGTTCTAAAATTATTTTTTTCCAACAATCCCCGACATGAATAAAAATTGGCTGGATAAACAATGCAAAAAATAATGCAGACGACTGAGAGAGTACAAATGAAAATCTCCTGCATAGGATAGGTAGCTTTTGGCTTTGAACCTTCCCTTGTGAAAAACTATCGGATTTACTCGCTAATCAGTGGACGTGATGCCTTGAACTGTTCACCTTTTTGTGTAAACCAAGACAATAGAATTCACACAGGATCTTTTCAAACACATTTGGTTCTTACGGTTGTGCCCATTTTGGCCCTGGGCAATTCCTGGTTTCATGAGTGCTTTAGAGAACTAAGCCTTATTGTTCTCATAGAAGCGGCCCCTTCTCACTCATATAGGTGACTTCCCATTAAGAGTATCCTGCTATACCCCACTTGAATTTTCAAGATATGAGAACCATTAAAAGCGTAGCTTACCCTAAGTAACGCTGCAGGCATCACTGTTGTATCATAGGAATGAGTAGGAGAAGTTATGTCCGCAGTGATACTACTGAATCACACACAACTTCGTTGTCCCTTTGAACCTAGATCTTGGGATTTCCAGTCAACTAGGTAGGGTTCCATTGTGGCAATTCTTAAATTGTAGGCTTAAACCTCATTCCCCTCGATACGTCACTTGTTCTCTGGTCAACACCCCTTAGGTAACGGATCCGTATTTTGTCTTTTGACCTTATGTATCATAGATACCAACATCAAACGAAAACAAGTGTTGTATGGAATTATACTACGATTATCACTTCGACACTCTATGCCTATTCAATTTCCAATTGAATCTTATAATTAATCTGAATTTTAGCACAGAGTTAATATACAATTGGGAGTAATTACCATAAATTCTTCTTCCCCCACAATTATGTGACAGTCTAGAATTTGGCACATAATCATTAATATTTTCAAATCATCCGGATGACCGGCCGACAAAAGTGTGCGTCGTTAGGGCGCCAGCCTCGGGTCAATGGTTTAATTTCTTTGTAAAACAGGACTTTCCTCAATTAATTTAAAACAAGTATAATGGATAGTCCGGAGTATCGATCCACAGGGAAAAGATAGTTGAATCCGAAGAGTTCGCAAATTTAGTTTTTCGATGTTGTCAGGGAAAAGATAGTTTTGTTTGGTGTGGTTTAACAATTATATTAACTAAGTGAGGGATTAAAACTAGATTAAGGAGTGGGGTTAAGTCCTTAAGTTTGGTCTATTCAATTCCTCCGTTGGTCTATTTCTTCTCCTTATAACTCAATCTAGCCCCCGGTTCCGGGTTTTAGATCGGAAAATACTTCGATGAAAATTAGGATTTTAATTCATAAAATAGTTTGATGGATTCTTTCATGTTCAAGAAAATGGGATCAAAAGATGAAGGTCATTGATCCAAGTATTAGATATACCAACTCTATGGATGGCTATAACTAAGCAAGAACTTAACTCTTCATTTTTGTCTCAATAGGAAGAACTTAGAAAGATCCATCAATGGACATTAAATGCATATGGAGAAGATATAGACCAACATGGTTTTGACTAAACCTCACATTTAGACTTAACCCACACTAGTTTAGCTACTCATATTTACTATAAACATGAAAGAAGTAAGAGAAAACATGATTAACAAACTTATCTAAAGAGAAAAGGAATGATCTAGCCAAAACTATACTAGAAATCTCTTAGAAAATTAGATTTTAAGGTGAGAAATGCAATACTAATGGAAAACATAAAAGTAAATCTTACCAATATTGAGTGATTCCAAGAGAATACAAGGATTCACAAGAGCAAAACACTAAAGATTAACAAACTTACTCAAAACTTGAAGTGTAATACATGAAGAACAAAATATCCTAAGGCAAAAGGGAGGCAAGAGCTCTCAAAATCTGATAATATCTGTGTATTCTATGTATAATGTGTGTAGAGAGAGACCCCCTTAGCCAAGGAATACAACCTACAAAATATCCTAACAAACTAGGTGCTATTACAATTCTATCCTTCAAATTGGCATAATAAGAAGCTTCTTATTCTTTCCCCCAGGCTACAATCCTTTTTGGTCCCCTGATTTGGCACAAAAATCATTGTAAAGTGGTCCCCAAAGGTCAGCCATCCCAGACAAGATTTGGTCTGTTCATACTTGATACATCGGTGTCAAGTAATTGAGGCACCGGTGTCACTATGGTTCTATATCTGGTATCGTTCTGAAAGGAGTGGCACCGGTGTAAAGGAATTGAGGCACCAGTGTCACTATGGCTCTGTATCTAGATCTTCTTTGCAATTGGCAGAGACACCGGTGTAAAGGAATTGAGGCACCGGTGTCATGGCACTCTGTATTCTCCATCCTTCACTGCCATCAGAAAGGACACTGGTGCATAGAAATCAGAGGCACCGGTGTCACTTGGTCTCTGTATTTTGGCTTCTTCAGTGGAATAAGGGGAGACACCGGTGTCAAGGGAATGGAGCACCGGTGTCATGGATCTCTGGAAATTGCTTCTCCCAACCAAGTTCGGGCTTTGACCCTTCGGACCTCGTGTGACCTCTTCGGACCTTCTTTGACTTTTGAAGAGTTGACTTAGGCACTTCAGGGTCCTCTTTTCTCTGTTTGACCTACATGGGACATGAAATACCTTTTCGTGCATTATCGAGTGTAAACATGGAATAATACGTGCACGCAAGTTAAAATAGACGTGTTGAGCCGTAAAATACACAATAACATGCGCTCATCACGCCCCCCAACTTGAAGGTTACTAGTCCCTAGTAACTAATCAGGCAATCATGTCTCCTTAATGATGCGAGTGAACGATTATATGCTTTTTGTAGTTTACCAAGCGATTAGGATCATCGGGTACCACATCCAACTCGTGCATAGTGTTATGAACCCAAGTTGAACAATTCCGATCATTAGATGTGTGCAAAGTGTATGGTTTCCGATCTCTCTCACTCTCAACAAGGGATTCTCTCTAGAATATGGCAATAGTCACCTCCACTTAGTGCGCACAATGATGCAAAAGCGAACAAGAGGCTAAACATTCCACAGAATTCAATAGACAAACACGAGAAGTATGTATGCACACGATTCACAAGGAATAAGAGAAGAAACGGTTACCATACATTCTACACTACAATGCATATATTTGGGAATCCAAAACACGCTTAAGATCAAAAAGGACTTTATAGCTTATAAAGATTCGGTTTTCAAGGAGATGTGTACAAAACAGTCCTGGCATACAATGAATGGCTCAGGTCATAACTATCCCAAATTTTTGTCGGCACTACTCACTACTCAATGCTAGATATGTGATAACAACGCAAAACAAACAGAAAAAATGACAAGTAGATAACCACCGACTCCACATATGACATATGAACCTAAACTATCTCTCCACAAGCCAAGTCGGGTGTGTGTAGCAAGCAATCACTGCTCCGGTGGTGGGGGCACATACACAACCAGTGCCCTATCTAATCATGTATCAGCTTCAATAGACCCACCCTCTGCTGAATCACTCAAGTAGATCACATCTGTACCGGCAGGAGATTCAGAAGCATGGGTGGAGGGTGGATCAGTGGCACGTCTCACAGAAGGCCCAGTGGGTGTATCATCCCCAACTTCTTTAGTTTCGGATAGCACCGGTGTCATCACCTTTTTCTTCCCCTTTCCCCTCTCTCTGTTTTTCAGCTCTAGTACGTCATGGGAAGCCTTGGTGTGACGCTCCGGGAGATTTCCAGCAAAACTCTCCCTTTCTCCCCCCTTGTCACTCTCATCTCCACTTTTACTGTCGTCCTTTGCACTGTCCGTCTCACTTTCACTGACTTCATCGTTCTCCTCCTCATTCTCATCATCCCCACTTTCTTCGCTCTCCTCATCAGAGCTCTCTACGAATTTCTTTCCTGCCAACTCGCCCATATATTTTGCTGTAAACCGAGCAATACTCAAACACTTTTGGATCTTCCTATCCGCTTTGTCCTGCCTTTTATGCACCTTTTTCAGCTCGTTCAAGATTAAGGTTTGGCGTTGGACAATGATCTCATTCCATTGTTCTTGTCTCTCCCGGGGGTTCTTGGATTTAGGTGCTTTCACACCGGAGTGGAAGTCAGGCTTGGAGTGTTTGTTGGACAGTGCATGGCTTTTGGCTTTGGAGATTTCGGTGATTGGTCCGGGCACTCCCTCAGTCATCTTTTCACCTGCCCTTTTAGGCACCTTATGTTGCAAACAGAAATGAGTAACCATGGCCGGGAAGATTAAGTTCGCAGTCCCACTCGCCCTTTCTCTGAAGTACACCATCTCTTGGAAGATCGTTCGGCCGAAGTCTATCACTTTTCCCAACATGAAAGCATGCATGAAGGCTATCGTTCGAGGGGGTACCCTTTTGTCACTTGCCAAAGGGTACACATTGTGCTTCATGATTTTGTTGAGGAGACGGTAGTCCTCATGTAATCCCCTGGGTGAGAACTTTCCCTTATATCCCTTTGGATTTGTCATTACCCTTTTTGCAAACATCTTCCCATCGAAGGATTCCGGATCGAAAGCATACTTTCTGTTGGCTCTTATGTTTAACCATTGTGAATACGGAGAGAGAGATCAAAGTCTTACCCGTTGAGTACTTCACACCAAGAGATGGAGAAACAGAGCACTGATGAACTAAAATCCCAAACCCCCAAACTTTCTGTTGCAGCCGAACCAGGAAGAGAGAGAGAGACGGCGCGGGTTGGGAAGGTGGAGAGGTGCGGTGGTTGGTGCGGTGGAGTGGTGCGGTGGTTGGAGATGGAAGGTAGAGAGATGGGAGGCAGAGAGATGGCTTTATAGAGAGAGAGAGAGAGATGAACCGGTGTGAGGAGAGAGAGGGAGGTGAAACGGCGCGGTTGGGACCGGTGTAATGTGAGACCCCGATCCAAATAAAGAAAATAAAAAGGAGATAAAAAAAAGAAGAGAATTATATGCTTTTGTAGAATTGGTGTGAGTTAATACACCAAATATTTCTTCCATAGGGGGTTGGATATTTTGATGTTAGATAGAGATTAACTTTGGCTAGTCATCACCAGCTTCTCCTATTAGTTGACACCAAGCTGCTTGTGCCACCTCAAGCTTTCCTCATGAATCTTTATAAAAACATGTCCAGAGCTCTCTCCCGGCCTCCTTTTTCATTTGGTTCAGGCGTGAGTTTAGTGAGAGAGAAAGAGAGAAGAAGAAGAAGAAGAAGAAGAAGAAGAAGAAGAAGCCATTGAAGAAGCACCTCAGTTTTGGGTATACTTCCTTGCTTCTCTTAGTTTAATGGTTTATATAATAATATAACTATGAAATAAACTAATCTAGACTTTAAATAGTGATCATAGAAGTGTATAATGGAAAGACAGAGGTGTTAGTTGAGGTATTAGAGAGAAGCCATGGCTGAATTTGGGGTTCTGCCACTTCAGATTAATTTGCGCACTTCTGGACTAGTGCCTTCTATTACCGGTAGTCCGGGGCTTATTACCGGTAGTTTGGGGCACTGACTTTTCTTCAGGTGGATCTTTGCCTTCTATTACCGGTAGTCCGGGGCTTATTACCGGTAGTTTGGGGCACTGACTTTTCTTCAGGTGGATCTTTGTCTTCTATTACCGGTAGTGCCGGGCTTATTACCAGTAGTTTGGGGCAGTCATTACCGGTAGTTTGGGTATTCATTACCGGTAGTCTGGCACTTATTACCGATAAATATTATGATTTTATTAATGTCATTGACCATTAAACATCGGTATTAAATAAAGTATCATTGATTTATTGTAGGAGATCGACAAAATAATTAATTACTCAGACAAGACAGAAGGTGAGTTCAAATATGACTTGTTACGTGTATAATTTTAAAAGCATGAAAGCATGAGATATTTCAATGTTATATGTTGTTTTAAGCATGAAAATGCCATGCTGGATCATATTGAATTGTTCATACTTAGACCATGCGTTAATTAAGAAAACATTGATTAATACGTTGAAAAGTGGTTCAAACGGTACCCCGACCGCTAGGGGATTAGAATATAGCGAGAGGTGTGAAACAAGGTTGTTAACCACGGCCAATGTGGTTTATGGATGACGTCATTCCACGTATGCGATGATGCATAAGGGGGTAGCTCCCACCTACGAACAATTGGCAACCGTTTAAATTGAACTAAATGAGATAAGCTTGAACAAAGTCCTAGGCTTGACCTCTTGGACTATGCTGTTAATTATGGTTATCAAGATCATTATGTTACATGCATTGTGCATATGAATAACATGGCAAACTCGTAGAATTTCATATTTGAATTCACTCTAGCTTTATGCTTAAGAATGTTGTAATACAACATTACAGGTGATGATAGATGACAAGAAGGCCGTAATGCCACGCCTAGCTGCCTATACATAGAAGGTGTTGAGTTGATTACATTTGAGCCGGTTTTGATGACCGAAGTAGTAAGTTAATGAGTAAAGTAGTTAGGCATTATTTGTGCTTATAACTATCTGCACGCGCAACTCTAGTTTATTTTGTTTATGCAACCGTACCCTGATAACCTTTAACTTTTATATACATTTGATTGATGAAAATCCTTAAACTCATTGTGTTAGAGGCCTTAGTGAGTTAGACTCACTGGCCGGTCACTAATCCTTCCTATATAAGGATGGGTTGTGACAGAAGTGGTATCAGAGCTGAGTTTTTGGATTTTCAAATATAAAACCTAGAGTTGTAGAGTACGTACACGATGTTTGTACACTACCTTTTGTGTTTAAAGTGTAGATGTGCTCTATTTTGTCATTTGAGGCTATAGTTTGGGCTTGTGAAGTTCAGTAAATTTGAGATTTTAAAGGACTGATTATGCAAGGAATGAAAGGTAGTTTTGGGTTGAGGGAGTTTGGAGATTATATTGAAATATTTGGGTCACGTCAACTATTATTGGATTTTATAATTGTAATTCAAGGTAGAAATAACAACGGAATGTCGACTTGGGAAATATTTTGATGAATGAGGGTTATTGACGATGTACGTTGATTGGAAGCTTGTATATAAGTTTGTACATTAGTGTATTACCAAATTGTAGAGTGTGTCATTCGATCAATTGGGATGCGTTGGTAAGGGTATCCGTTCTTTATGGTAGAAATTTAGATTAATATAGGAATCTTTGAGATTTACGGTACATGTTATGACTTTGAAGTTGAAAGGATGGAAGCTGTATTTAACGCGGTATTTAGAGATATTGGAACACTTGGGGATGTGGTACTTAGGGTAATGAAAGACTTGGGAAAACTTTGAGTGAGAGACATGAGTAAATAAAAGTTGAGCATATAATTAGGCTGTGAAGAACTTGATATGGTGAATTGGGGTGGAATTGGTTGACCACTTGGGTATTTAACTGGGTTGAATGAGCAACCTTTGATGGTATTGGATAATTGGGTTTTGTTCTTAGTAAGCCATTGGGAAAAAGGAGCCATTGGAGCTTAGTATGTAGATTTAACTTGGGAGTATAGTGATTGGGGTCAACTTTGAGGTGCCAAACTTGGGTGAGTTCTGATAGATTTGGGTTTATAATTTAGAGATAAAGTTTAGGTAGAAATTACATGATATGGTCACTAGAGAGATAATAATATGATGTCAATAGAATATGAAGTATTAGTTTGCAGCCCATGAGTGGGATATAGATACGTAATTAGGTGTAAGACTGTGGATAATATGGGAATTATGATATGATTTGCCGTGATTGGATTGCAAACTTAATGCATGGGACTATTGAGGTGTATTGAATTGTGATACTGAATTGGATTGTTATCCAATATCGAAGTTACTAAGGAACTGAATTGAGAGGTAGGTTTAGATGTGCTCTCATGTAACGTACACGTGATTGAGGCCAATAACTTCTATAGAAAGTTGTTGATTATACTGAAGGAAGTAATGTCATCCTTATGATGAGAGCTAAATACAGTTGATGTATTGATAAATTGTTGAAGTTGAAAGACATTATCTCGAGACTACACCGAAGACATGGCATTAAGTAGGTTTAGCAGATCTGAAAGGCCACAGAACAAGGTTGGCTATTCATCCCGGAATGATGAAAATGTACCAAGACTTAAAGAAAACCTATTGGTGGATGGGGATGAAGAGGGACGTTGTTGACTATGTTAGTCGTTGTCTTCAGTGTCAACAAGTCAAAGCTATACGACGGAAACCAACAGGGTTACTTCAACCTTTGCCTATATCCAAGTGGAAATGGGAGGACATTGCAATGGACTACGTTTTAGGATTTCCCCGGACAGTGAAAGGAAATAATTCAATTTGGGTGATCGTTGATTGTTTGACTAAGTCAACGCACTTTTTAGCAATTAAAAATACTTATTCAATGGACCAGATGGCTAGTCTCTATGTGAAGGAGATTATAAGGATACATGGTGCACCAGTTTCGATTACGTCAGACAGAGATACGAGGTTTGTCTCTAGATTTTGGCAATCGTTGCAAAAGGCCATGGGTACTAAATTGAATTTTAGTACAGCCTTTCATCCTCAGACGGATGGACAATCTGAGAGCACTATTCAAACACTAGAAGATCTGTTACGAGCGTGTGCACTAGAGTTTCAGGGAAGTTGGGAGGAACATCTACCACTGGCAGAATTTACTTATAACAACAGTTTTCAGGCCAGTATCGGTATGGCACCATTCGAGGCTTTATACGGAAGGAAGTGTAGATCGCCGTCGTGTTGGGCGACAATAGGAGAAGTGGAACTTACAGGACCTGAAATAATACAAGAGACAACGGAAAAGGTTAAATTAATTCAGGAAAGACTTAAGGTAGCCCAGGACCGTCAGAAAAGTAATGCAGATGCGAACCGACGTGAACTTGAGTTTCAGAAGGGTGAATTAGTTTTCTTAAAGATTTCACCAATGAAAGGAGTGGTACGGTTTGGGAAGAGAAGAAAACTTAATCCCCGATATATTGGACCATTTGAGATTGTTGAAAGGGTTGGTCCAGTGGCGTATCGATTGATTTTGACACCTGAACTAGCCCATGTGCATGACGTTTTCCATGTATCCATGCTTAGAAGTATGTATCAGATCCGAATCATGTACTAGAACAACCACCGATTGAATTGGAAAAGAATCTACGATATGAAGAACGACCGGTGCAAATTCTGGACACCCGTGTCAAACAGTTGAGAAATAAGGACATCCCATTAGTTAAAGTATGGTGGGAAAATCAGACGACTGGAGAAGCCACATGGGAAAAGGAGACGGATATGCGTCAGAAGTATCCGGAGTTATTCGAGTAAAGTACGATCTGTGTAGAATTATTGTTTTTGTTAGTATTGATCTTCTTACTAGTTAATTATTCAGAATAACAACACCTAAGTTTGGCGGTCCAAACTTCTTAAGGTGGGGAGGATGTGAGACCCCGATCCAAATAAAGAAAATAAAAAGGAGATAAAAGAAAAAGAAGAGAATTATATGCTTTTGTAGAATTGGTGTGAGTTAATACACCAAATATTTCTTCCATAGGGGGTTGGATATTTTGATGTTAGATAGAGATTAACTTTGGTTAGTCATCACCAGCTTCTCCTATTAGTTGACACCAAGCTGCTTGTGCCACCTCAAGCTTTCCTCATGAATCTTTATAAAAACATGTCCAGAGCTCTCTCCCGGCCTCCTTTTTCATTTGGTTCAGGCGTGAGTTTAGTGAGAGAGAAAGAGAGAAGAAGAAGAAGAAGAAGAAGCCATTGAAGAAGCACCTCAGTTTTGGGTATACTTCCTTGCTTCTCTTAGTTTAATGGTTTATATAATAATATAACTATGAAATAAACTAATCTAGACTTTAAATAGTGATCATAGAAGTGTATAATGGAAAGACAGAGGTGTTAGTTGAGGTATTAGAGAGAAGCCATGGCTGAATTTGGGGTTCTGCCACTTCAGATTAATTTGCGCACTTCTGGACCAGTGCCTTCTATTACCGGTAGTCCGGGGCTTATTACCGGTAGTTTGGGGCACTGACTTTTCTTCAGGTGGATCTTTGCCTTCTATTACCGGTAGTCCGAGGCTTATTACCGGTAGTTTGGCGCACTGACTTTTCTTCAGGTGGATTTTTGCCTTCTATTACCGGTAGTCCGGGGCTTATTACCGGTAGTTTGGGGCACTGACTTTTCTTCAGGTGGATCTTTGTCTTCTATTACCGGTAGTCCGGGGCTTATTACCAGTAGTTTGGGGCAGTCATTACCAGTAGTTTGGGTATTCATTACCGGCAGTCTGGCACTTATTACCGATAAATATTATGATTTTATTAATGTCATTGACCATTAAACATCGGTATTAAATAAAGTATCATTGATTTATTGTAGGAGATCGACAAAATAATTAATTACTCAGACAAGACAGAAGGTGAGTTCAAATATGACTTGTTACGTGTATAATTTTAAAAGCATGAAAGCATGAGATATTTCAATGTTATATGTTGTTTTAAGCATGAAAATGCCATGCTGGATCATATTGAATTGTTCATACTTAGACCATGCGTTAATTAAGAAAACATTGATTAATACGTTGAAAAGTGGTTCAAACGGTACCCCGACCGCTAGGGGATTAGAATATAGCGAGAGGTGTGAAACAAGGTTGTTAACCACGGCCAATGTGGTTTATGGATGACGTCATTCCACGTATGCGATGATGCATAAGGGGGTAGCTCCCACCTACAAACAATTGGCAACCGTTTAAATTGAACTAAATGAGATAAGCTTGAACAAAGTCCTAGGCTTGACCTCTTGGACTATGCTGTTAATTATGTTTATCAAGATCATTATGTTACATGCATTGTGCATATGAATAACATGGCAAACTCGTAGAATTTCATATTTGAATTCACTCTAGCTTTATGCTTAAGAATGTTGTAATACAACATTACAGGTGATGATAGATGACAAGAAGGCCGTAATGCCACGCCTAGCTGCCTATACATAGAAGGTGTTGAGTTGATTACATTTGAGCCGGTTTTGATGACCGTAGTAGTAAGTTAATGAGTAAAGTAGTTAGGCATTATTTGTGCTTATAACTGTCTGCACGCGCAACTCTAGTTTATTTTGTTTATGCAACCGTACCCTGATAACCTTTACCTTTTATATACATTTGATTGATGAAAATCCTTAAACTCATTGTGTTAGAGGCCTTATGAGTTAGACTCACTGGCCGGTCACTAGTCCTTCCTATATAAGGATGGGTTGTGACATTAACCCCCCAATCGTTATAACGATTGGGGTTTTATAACCCTGATATTTTTTTTAAACTTTCCTCACGAGGCACTGGTGTAAAGATTTAGAAGAACCGGTGTAATGAACTCTCTGTATCTCGGTTTTCTCTTTGGGACAAAAGGGGGGGCACCGGTGTAATGGTTTTTTGAGGCACCGGTGTCAAAACCTCTCTGCATCTCAGTGGCTTCTGTATTGGAGAGGAGGCACCGGTGTCATGGTTTTAGACGCACCAGTGTCAAAACCTCTCTGTATCTCAGCAATTCCTATTTTGGCAAGGAGGCACCGGTGTAAGCTTTTCTGAGGCACCGGTGTCAAGAGCATTATGTATTTCATCCATAGTGCTGTAGAGTGAAGCACCGGTGTAACAATTGCAGAGGCACCGGTGTCATGACCATTCTGTATCTCCTGAATTCTGATTTGTAGTGGAGTACACCGGTGTCATGGAAATGAGGCACCGGTGTCACTGGGCTCTGTAAAATTCCTTCTTCTGAGATATTTCCTCCCGATTGCAATACCACACACACACCAACAACAATACCCCATCCGATCTTATCTCATCCGGTTTCCTAAGCTTGTTTCAATGGATATGAATTGGACAAGGATTAAATCAAGGTCAATGAGACTCATATGTGGTACGGATCATGGAAGATGGCCTTTTATTATTTCTCAAATGTTTCATGGATTCCACAATGATGCACACAAGTGTAAAACATGAGTAAACACGCAGTTGTAGAAACAAGAGATAGATGAATTCAACTCTGTGGCATAGAATGGGTTAACATTGGATCTCCACTCACAACTTCTGATCCCAAATTGTTCAACAAAGTTCATGGTCGATGCACGTGTAGTGAAGTAGTAATTCATTGTTCAACATGATGCTTATGGGAACATATGTCAAGTTACTCGCAAGCATTTCAGGAGAAAATTGCCTAATACAACGATGTGCCAATTTGTATTTATTTTTTTTTCAAAATTTTTCATGCTAAATGGGACTAAAACAACTAAAACAACAATGGGCTAACACACTAATGAATCATTCTCCCCCCCCCCCCCCCAACTTAAAGTTTGCATTGTCCTCAATGCAAAGAGATAACGCATCATAAAGCATAAAAAGAGGGATGATCATACCTGCGAGGTGGAATGTCAACCACCATATAGCTCGACAAAGTTTGAGGATTTCTCGTCACGTGCACTGTTTGTCATTGGAAGGGCTTCCAAGGTGTACTCTTTCGGCTCCAACTTGTGGACCATAGCTAGTCACATAGGATCATCGCCGGAGCTTTGTTGGACTAACAACCGTAGCACATAGCTACACCCATGACTTTGAGCTCTTGAATGCCTCAATCACCCCGTACTTAGACCCAAAATACCAAGGCTGATGTGGTAGCGTGCACACCTTGCGAAGACTGAACCACCAACTACCTACTAAGAGCAAACATGACTTCATAGAACACAATTTTCACTAGCGAGTTAGTCTAAAAATAACAATAATGTAAATAAGCAATAAATCCACCACTTCTTCACGCGAAGGACACGAGTACTACTTTTCTTCCTTGTCGAAGGCTGTGTTTCCCTATTGTTGGAAGGACAGTATGTGTGGGGTTCAACAATATCTTGAGAAGCAGCGCCATCATCTAATAGGCTACCACTCCCTTTGGAGGGGGACCCCCCAAATTCCTTACCCCTTCATTCCGCTTTGAAGCAATCTCCACGGAACTTGACACTAAAGCCGAAAGGGTTCAGACAGATTTCTCATTGTCCACGCGCCTGCCGTCAGACCCAACCTCAAGGTACTACATACGTAGCTTGACAAGGTGGCTATACCAGACCGTCGGATGCCGTTCGAGCACGGCAAACACTGGAGGTATCACATACTCCATGGATTTATAGTCTCCTAGACTTCAAATAAAGCTCACGGACCCAAAGGATTGGGGTCCACATTGTCGACATCGGACCCCTCATAGACCGGGTCACTCAATTCGTCAACAGATTCCTCAGGATCAAAGTGTTCAATAAAAGGCTTCAACCGGTGGCCATTCACCTTAAATGTGGTTCCATTCTTAGGGTTCTCAAGTTCAACCGCTCCATGAGTGGAGACGGTTTTCACAATGTAGGGACCTCCCCACCGGGATCGCAGTTTACCAGAAAATATATGCAACCTTGAGTTGTACAAAAGCACTTTTTGACCGGGGGTGAATGTTTTTCGGACAATGCTCTTGTCGTGAAAGGCCTTAACCTTACACTTGTAGATGTGGGCATTGTCATAAGCATCCCAACGGATTTCTTCAAGCTCATCCAATTGGAGCTTGCGGTGGGCACCGGTTTCGGGCATCCGATATTTCAACTGTTTAATAGCCCAAAAAGCCTTGTGCTCCATTTCCACCGGTAAGTGGCAAGCCTTGCCATATACCAAGCGGTAGGGAGACATGCCCAATACTGTTTTGTAGGCGGTACGGTAAGTGATAAGTACATAATTATGTACTATTACCATCGCCCAATGTACCTTTGTTATCGTCTTACGAGCCTTGTTATTACTAATTTGGTTTGTTTTCCATGATTTCAGGAGCCCGAGCTGATAACCAAAGAATGAGGAGAAAAAGTGGCAAAAATAAAGGATAGGCTTCCGGACGGCACTGATCCCCGTCCGGACATGGCTCATACATGCCCTCTGCCGGAAATCCTCACACAGGCATCCGGGCGGACCTCACCCGCGTCCGGACGGAAGTCCCCTCCAACCACCGGGCGCCACCTCACCAATCTCACGACCGCCCTAACTCGCGTCCGGACGGGTCCCATCAGGCGTTCGGACGGAACCACCGCCTCAACATCGCTACGGTGACGTCAGCCCTAAAACTTCAGGCGGCACCGGCGTCCGGACGGCCAAACTTTGCACCTCTGGAACCAGCTGTCACACAGGCGTCCGGACGGACCGCTTCAGCGTTCGGACGGCTTAGGGCGGTGGAAATGCCTATATATAGTCCAGTCCGAATTTTTAAGAATATCTGATATTTTATATCAGTTTTTCTTTATATTTCTCTCTGGGAGACCACTTGTAATAGAATATCCTTCGCCTGGGGAAGGAATTCAGGGTAAGATAGGAGAGAAAGAGGGAAGGATAGGAGGTGAGCGCTATATTCAGGACGTTGTAATGACAGTTTACGCTTCTAAATCAATGGAATCTACTTCTATGGCCGGCTAATCTTCTGTCTAAGGTGAAGATGAAACTCTAACCTATTGTAATGAATATGTTTCATTAGAACTTCCTGCTTTCATTATTCGAATCCATGTTGTATGATATAGAACTAAAAGAATCTTCCTCTTTCATTATATGTTATCGTATTTTTACGACATACAACCAAGGGCTCATTGATTCGTGCAACTCAACTAAGATAGATTATGCCTTGTAAGACGCGTTGTGCTATCAGATAATCCGTGCCTTAGAGACGGGTTATACTGATAAGACAATTCGTGCTAAGCAAAGATGATCTATGCTAGTTGGTATGACACGAATATCTTAAGAAAGTATAGTGCAGATTAACTATCTACACAGTGCTCAACGGATTCGAATAATGAACATTCATAAATTGGAACATTCATGTCATTACAAAAAGATTAGAGTGGATTCAAGCCTCAGATATTTCTTCCCGAAACTTTTTAAATAAACTTATTACTCGTATTTTCAATTCTAGTTTTAAAAATCACACAACAAAACAACCTACGTTTCTTCACAAATTAAGAGTAGGATTCAATTAAAGATAATAACCAATTCACCCTGTCTCTGTGGATCAATACTCAACTTGCTACTACACACTTTTTACTTAATCAAATTACAGCACAAGTAGTTTAAATTACTCTGATACGGCCTAAACAACGACATATTTTGAGACCGATCACGGAGTAAAATTTTTGGCGCCGTTGCCGGGGACACGGTTAAATTAGTTGTTACTCTTTTAATTGATTTTTGTTCTTAGTTTAACCTCTTCTTGTCTCTTAAAGCTCTATAAGTGTATTTGCCAAAACGAAGTACTCAATTCAGAACACAACCAGGTGCAAGTCAGTGTTGAAGAACTAAAGCGATATCATTACATCACTGTAAGTTGTGTTATTTTGGCAAATCATTGATAGGCTTCTTCTTAGTAGTAATACTTATTACCTTGCATGCGCGGAACCAGTCATTGACTCCTGATATTCAACCGGCTGATCCCGAAATAGAACGCACACTCGGAGCCATTCGGGCTTCAATTAGAACAGACCCCACTCGTGTGTCTGACATACCCATGGCTAACATGGCTGCCGACCAGGCTTTACCCGAGAATCTATTCCCTGAAGCTATCTTAGCTCATCAGGTACCCTAGCCACCAGCACCCCCATTGCAACAATACTTTGCTCCTGCTGATTATGAATCCCCTTCTTGTATTGTTCTGCCAAATGTCACAGCCCGAAATTATGAAATCAAACCAAGTACAATTGGCATGTTACCTTCATATTATGGATTAGATGATGAAGATCCTTTTAAGCATATAGATGAATTTCTCAAAATCTGTTCTACGGTACGGATTAATGATTTCAGTAGTGATGCCCTTAAACTCATCTTATTTCCATTTTCTCTCAAAGATAAGGCATCCCATTGGCTCACCACGCAACCTCCCCGTACTATTTTTACCTGGGAACAATTGAGAGGAGAATTCCTCAAGAAATATTTTTCTATGGGTAAAACTCAACAGTATAGGCGAGCAATTAACCAATTTATACAATTCGATGGTGAACAATTCTATGAAACATGGGAAAGACTTAAAGACCTGCTTAGAAGATGCCCTCACCACCAAATCCCTAAATGGCAACTAGTCCATACTTTCTACGATGGATTATCAATTCCTAACAGACAAATGGTAGACGCCTCAAGTGGAGGTGCATTCATGTTAAAAGGTGCTGATGAGGCATGGCAACTTTTCGAGAACATGGCTGAAACTTCTCAACATCATGCCTCAGGCCTTCGAAATAACAAGGGAAGCACCACCTCTACCAGCAAACGAGGGGTGTATGAAATTCAACCGTCAAATAACACTCACCACCTCACTTCCCAAGTAGCCACTCTTACTCAAAAACTTGACCAACTACTTTCTAGTGGACTACAGCCTCAGCAACCGATAAATTATGTTGACACATGTGCCTTATGCTCTAGTACGACTCATTTTATAGGTGACTGTCATGTTGCACCCCATTACCCTGATTTTGTGCAAGAACAAGTAAACGCTGCCCAAGAATACACCAAACCCGGCAACAATCCATATTCTAATACTTATAACCCGGGATGGCGTAATCATCCAAACTTCTCATGGAAACCTCCACCCCAAGGTAACTCTTTACCCGGACCAACCAGGCCTAGTTATTCTAATACTTTCAATCCACCGGCCTATCGTCCCTATCAAAATTACCAAAATCAGAATACTGGCCCACCTCCTAGAAATCGTAATTTTGAGGAAGAAGTGTTAAAAGCCCTCCAAGAATTACATACCAAGACTTCTTCCATTGAAGCCACAACCCAACTAGTCCATTCTCATTCTCAATCTATATCACGACTAGAGACTCAAATGGGTCAATTGGCTAACACACTTAATCGAAGAGAGGAAGGCAGATTACCTAGTCAGGTAATCAACAATCCCAAGGGACAATATGTGGTAGACCAATCGTCTAGTTTAGATCCACACCATGAGCAAGCAAAGGCTGTCATAACCTTACGCAGCGGGTGAGAGATTGATTCTCAACCTCTCCCAAAAATTGCTAAACCCAAAGCACATGTGGCTCCTGCCCCTCACCCAGAACTGGCAGATAATCCTCCACAGTCATCTACACCACCACAACAATCTCTACCAAGACCCATACCATTTCCGAGTGCCCTTCGCTCTCCACTACCATTTTCAAAAAAAGGGGCCTCCATGGAAGAGATGATGGAGGTATTTAAACAAGTTAAAATCAACCTCCCTCTCTTAGACGCCATTAAACAAGTTTCGTCATATGCCAAATTTCTTAAGGATCTTTGTACCCAAAAACGGAAGCGCCAAACCAATGTTTCAAAAAAGATTCTTCTCACCGAACAGGTGAGTTCTGTTCTACAAATGGCCACTCCGCAAAAAGTACAAGATCTTGGCCAACCCACCATTTCCTGTGTCATTGGACAGCATCATATTGACCGGGCATTGTTAGATCTTGGCGCAAGCGTCAACTTAATGCCCTACTCAATCTATGAACAATTTGGGTTGGGTGAATTGCAACCTACGCCAGTGACCCTTCAATTGGCAGACCGATCTATCCGTGTGCCCCGTGGTGAAATCAAAGATATACTGGTCAAGGTAGATAAATTTATTTACCCAGTTGACTTTATCATTCTTGATACCGAGCCTGTAAACAACCACAAGCGACAAACTCCAATCATGTAGGCCGGCCATTCTTGGCTACAGCCACGGCTTGTATTAATTGTCGGACTGGGGTGATGGAACTATCCTTTGGTAACATGAATGTCAAGGTAAATGTCTTCAGTGCATCTCAATGCCCTACCTTACCCAATGAGGATTGTTTTACAATCGACCTTGTTGAAGACCTTGTAGAGGAAGCTGGCCCCTATATCCTTACTCCCGACCCTTTGGCTGCATGCCTGGCTCATTTCGGATATGATGACTACAACATTGACAGAGCAGTCGATGAAGTCAGTTGCCTACTTGAAAAATCACCTCCGATATGGCAAGCCAGATTCGAGTCCTTACCTTCCCTGTCTAGTGTGCCGGCACCTCTCTCAATTCATGTCCCACCTAAACTTGAACTTAAACCACTTCCGACATCACTCAAATATGCTTTCCTAGGACCACATGATACCTTACCTGTCATTATCTCGGCACACCTATCAATTGCACAAGAAAATCAACTTCTTGATGTTCTCCAAATGCATAAAACTGCAATTGGATGGTCAGTGGCTGACTTAAAAGGAATTGACCCTTCTGTGTGTATGCACCGCATTCATTGTGAGGATGATGCCAAACCTACTCGAGAATCACAGAGGAGATTAAATCCCAACATGAAAGAAGTGGTCATGAAAGAAGTCATCAAATTACTGGATGCCGGAATCATTTACCCAATTTCTGACAGCAAATGGGTAAGCCCTACCCAGGTGGTGCCTAAAAAGACTGGCATCACTGTGGTAGAAACAGAGGAAGGAGAACTGGTCACCACACGCACAACAACTGGTTGGCGTGTGTGTATTGATTATCGTAAGTTAAATTCTATCACTAGAAAAGATCACTTCCCTTTACCCTTCATTGACCAAATCCTTGAGAGATTGGCAGGACAAGAATATTATTGTTTTCTGGATGGATATTCCGGATATAACCAAGTCCCTGTCGATCCTAATCATCAAGAGAAAACCACCTTTACCTGCCCGTACGGAACATATGCCTATCGGCGCATGCCCTTTGGCTTGTGCAATGCACCAGCAACGTTCCAACGTTGCATGATGGCGATCTTTTCGGACATGGTAGAGAAATTTCTAGAAATTTTCATGGATGATTTCTCTGTTTTTTGCCCATCCTTTGAATCATGCCTTCACAATCTCTCCCTAGTCTTACAACGCTGTATTGAGTCCCACCTAGTGCTAAGTTGGGAGAAAAGCCACTTTATGGTTCAAGAGGGGATTGTCTTAGGACACGTGGTGTCCAAAAGAGGGATTGAAGTCGATCAAGCTAAGGTTAACCTTATTTCGAGACTCCCTCCCCCAATGACCGTGAAACAAATTAGGTCCTTCCTAGGACACGCTGGTTTTTATCGGCGATTCATCAAAGACTTCTCTAAAATTTCCAAGCCATTGTGCGATTTGCTCGCCAAGGATACTACTTTTGTCTTCGATGAAACATGTATGAGAGCATTTGAGATTCTTCGAGATTCTCTTACCACTGCCCCGATTATCCAGCCACCCAATTGGACCATTCCGTTTGAAATAATGTGATGCATCAGATTATGCTGTTGGTGCTGTCTTAGGACAACGGGTTGGTCATATCCCACATGCTATCCATTACGCAAGTAAAACTCTTTCAGATGCACAATTGAATTACACTACTACTGAAAAAGAATTACTTGCGGTAGTATTCTCTTTGGATAAGTTTCGGTCTTACTTGTTGGGCTCCAAAGTCATCATATATACTGATCATGCTGCCCTAAAACACTTGCTTGCTAAAAAGGACACCAAACCACGACTAATTCGGTGGATCTTACTTCTCCAAGAACTCGACCTCGAGATCCGGGACAAGAAAGGTTCCGAGAATTCAGTCGCAGATCACCTTTCTCGACTACTTGTTGACTCTAGTTGTCATACTACTCAATTCCCGACTACATTTCCCGATGAACAACTATTTCAAGTTTCACATGTCCCTCAAACGTGGTACGCTCATATTGTCAACTATCTGGCCACAGGTGAAATACCTACTCATTGGTCAAGAACTGACAAAGACCGCTTCTTCTCTGAAATAAACAAGTACTTTTGGGAAGATCCGGAGCTATTCAAGCTATTTTCTGACCAAGTAATTAGAAGATGTGTTGCAGCCGATGAACACCACAGTATTCTCACTTTTTGCCATACCCTTGAATGTGGCGGCCACTTTGGTGGTAAAAGAACAGCTGCCAAGGTACTTCAGTGTGGATTCTACTGGCCCTCCCTCTTTAAAGATGCTCATGCCTTTTGCCAATCTTGTCCAAAATGTCAGAAAACTAGCAACATGTCGCGACGAAATATGATGCCCCTTGCACCTATCTTGATAGTAGAAATGTTTGATGTGTGGGGTATCGATTTTATGGGACCATTTCCATCGTCCCAAGGGCATGAGTATATCCTAGTCGTTGTTGACTATGTCACTAAATGGGTAGAAGCAGTTGCCACCCGAACCAATGACCACAAAGTTGTGGTAAAATTTCTCCAAGACCATATTTTTCCAAGGTTTGGTTATCCACGGGCCATTATAAGTGATAACGGCACCCATTTCTTGAATAAACATTTTGCTTCCCTCGTGCGCAAATATTCTATTACACATAAGGTTTCTACACCTTATCATCCTCAAACGAGTGGACAAGTTGAAGTCTCGAATAGAGAAATCAAGCAAATTTTCGAAAAAAAAACTATACGGCCCGATCGGAAAGATTGGTCATTAAGACTTAATGAAGCTTTATGGGCCTACGGCACAGCATACAAAACACCAATCGGCATGTCTCCTTATCGATTGATTTTTGGCAAGGCATGTCACCTTCCAGTTGAATTAGAACACAGAGCTCTATGGGCAATTAAACAATTCAACTTTGAAATGGAAGCCGCCGGCTCACACCGGCGTCTCCAACTCAACGAGCTGGAAGAAATGCGTAATGAATCTTACGATAGCGCACGCATTTATAAGGAAAGAACCAAATCCTTTCATGACAAGCACATCCTACGTAAGACTTTCAACCCTGGCTCTAAGGTGTGGCTTTTCAATGCCCGGCTTAAATTGTTCTCTAGGAAATTGCGTTCCCGATGGGAAGGACCCTACGAGGTCACCCAAGTCTTCCCCCATGGAGCAGGCCAGATTTGCGATCCACGCATTGGCAATACTTTCACAATCAACGGTCAACGATTAAAGCCATGTGTAGAGGGTATTGGTGAAATGATCCATGACGGTGCCACCATTGAATCACTCAACTTGGTGGACCCTATCTATGCTTAGAAAGATCTCATGAGTGTGTCTGGCTGAAGACATTAAACTTAGCGCTGATTGGGAGGCAACCCAATCTTTCTTTCGTTTTGCGTTTTTTTTGCCCTTTGTTCTGGAACTCCGTAAAATGTCGTTGGCCAATACTCGTACCCGAAATGTCGAATCAAAATAGAAGAAAACCTAGGCTTTCCGTCCAGACGCCAGATCATCCGTCCGGATGCAGTTTAAACCAACTCTCTGGAAATTTTTCGCAGCCACCCGTCCGGACGGACGTCACTCCCGTTCGGACGCCATTTTGATACACCCTCTGGAAATTTTTCTGGGCCATTTGTTCGGACGGACTTCACTCCCGTCCGGACGCCGTTTTGTCATGCTCCCTGGAAAATTCTCCGAGCCATCCGTCCGGACGGCCGTGACTCCCGTCCGGACGCCCCGTCCCTATTTAAACTGCGCCCAGCGGTTTTCTCCCATTTCCAGCCCCCTCTCTCTCTCTCTACTTCATCTTCCTCTCCCAAAAACCCAGAAAATCCACCCTTAAACCCCTCTCGCATCCCTACCACTCCCATCCTTCATCCGTACATCGCGTTCGGTTCCCGTCCAAGCACAAGTAGGTGGCGTCCGGACGGAGTTTCTCTCAAGCCTTGAAATCCGGTGAGTTCACTTCGGCTTCCAACTCAGATCTACGCCAAACGGGCGATCTCCCACATCTCCTGCTACCATATTTGGAATCTCCAGTGAACAAGCTACGTTTCCACGGATCCCGTTTATTTTCCGGCGACATTTTTCCGGCGACCTCACCGGAGCTCCGGCGACACTTTCAGGTAGTTTTTTGCTTTCTTTTTCCGTTTTCTTCATTTGTTTTGCGTGCTTTGTTAAGTCATGTTTCGTCAACTCCGTCGCCTCACCGGTGGTTCCGGATCTCGGCGTGCTAGCACTTCGGACCGTGACGAAACCACTAACGAGCCGGGATCCTCCCGGCTCACTAGGTCACAATCCACTAGGGTAGGTACCAACCCTTTCACACGCCGCAACCGCCAACCAAGGGTTGATGAGGAAGAAGCCCCAGATGCGGGACTGCTTCAACCCGAATGGGCTAACCGGCCTTACCATATTCCAACACTTTTCTCGGTGAATGACTTTCTGGCCACCGATGATGATGCCATTTGGGGAATTGAGGAGATTAATCGACGCCATGCTCAATTTCTATACGGGCCCTTCCGGCCCATTTACCCGCGTCTTGTCTGGCTTTTCTGGCAAAATATCACTCGCCGTGATAATTCTGACTCCCTATTTACTGAAGTCTCGGGTCATACCTTTGAGATTTCACGGCGCTCCTTGGCCCGAATACTGAACATGGCTACTCATCGCACTAATCCTGTATTCACCCCTAGGGTTGCAAACTTTCCCCTAGCCGACGTCGCTGCAGCTCTATGCGCTCGCTCCTCTGGGGGCAACATCTTTGTGCGACGTGTCGAGCTCCCCCCTGGCCTTTGGTTTGTAGATTCGGTCCTGACACGTAACTTTGTTCAAACAGGCCACAAGGATGAGCGTCGCCTGGACGTTCTCCGCACTTTATATGCCATATTTATTGGTGAGCCTGTTGACTTTCCTGGACTTCTTCTCGATGAGATGAAGCGATTTGCTGATTCTGGCTCCCCTAGAGCCAAATTGCCATTGGCGCACCTTATCACCTACATTCTCACTGACCCTGGCTCCCTTGTTACTGGTGAGCTAACTTTTGAAATTCCTCCCGAGGAACCCCGAGATGATTCGGTGCGCCACTTGACAATTCAGGATTGGCACAAGAGTGTCAACTCTTGCCGGGCCCAGCGAGCCCGTTGGGCCATCCCCGTTGCACCCATGGGCCCGGCAGGCGATGACCGAGAAGAAGAGGAGGCTGGAGGTTATGACACACATCCTCACGATACTCCACCCGTGTATGCCCCGCCTCCCGTCTATGAATTTGCACCACAAGGCCCCGGCTCTTCCTCCTTCCCTGTACCTCCCCGCGAACCCTGGAATCTAACGTATGCTAAGTATCATGAAATTATTCAACGTCAGAATTACCAACAAGCATCTCTCGATAGTTTTCGAGAGCGGTTCGAGAAAAGTACCTATGACATGCATACGTATTTGCGTGCCATTCTGAACCAACCACCCTTGCCCCCCTATCAGCCCCCTTTTTACCCACCATATCCCGGGGCTCGGGCTCCGCAGGATGACGAAGATGACCTGTGACTCTCTTCTTGTTTTCTTTTCTCTTTTTTTTTCTTTGTTTTGTGTTTTCTTTTGCTGTTTCCGACTAACCTGCAAGTACTTCATCTTTCATTATGAACGGGGTTTACACTCCTCCCATTTCTGTCCTGCGGTATTTCTCCCATTAGGTACCACTGTATCCTCCCTTCTTTATTATGCTGATCTTTGTGTTTACGTTGCCAATGAGGGCATTGTCTGATTTAAGTTGGGGGGTGTTGATATGATATGTATATCTTGGGGGATAGGTCGGGCTTAAAAAAAAAAAATGCATCCATCTGTCTAAGCTTTCTGCATAATAAGTCATGATCTCTTTAAATTCTTGTTGGGCATGTTAGTGAAACTTGAAAGAAGTCTGCAAATTATTTCTGCTTTAGGTTACTCATGTTGCTAATACTCAGCACTTTGCACCCAATATCTGTCTTGCATGTTTGTAACTCTAAAAGCCAAGAAAAAGAACCATTTTGGAAAACCTGAAAATCAATTGTGGAGACTAACCCTCAGTGAGCCTAGAGCCGATTCTTTCTTTGGAGGGATATCAACACAATCACTCATAAATTCTTATCCTAATTGGTCGAATGCTGGAATAAAAAGTGGAACCACAATGTTGCTGCTAATTAACAGGCTAGGTCTCGTAAGCCTTAGGAAAGGATTGTAAGGCCATCTTTGTTGTACTGAGCCAGTTTGATTCGTTATGAAACACTTGTCCCTAGTCCACCACTTTGAGCCTATTGCATAAACTAACCGTTCTTTGATAAGCTCCATGGCCAAAAATAGCTTGAGAGTATAAGGCTGATATCAATTGAATGGCTAGGTGAATGAAAATGAATTGTGGAAGGGAATAGCTCTAAAGGAAATTGGAAACTCAAGGGAAGTTGAAAACAAAGAAAATACATAGAAACAACTTGTGAGTTGGGTGAATTGGGTGGCAAAAGAAAAAGAAAAGCAGTCCCAAAAAAAAAAAATTTTTGAGAAAAGTTGGGAAAAATCAAGAATGGGCTTCCAAAAGAAAAAGAATTGTTATGAAGCCATGTGTTACTAGAACAAAAAGTCCTTACCTCTCAAGATATGATTCTTTCTTGACCTTGCCTAAACACTCTATCCTCACCTGACATTACAACCAAAATCAAAGTCCTTCTTGATCCTAGGGAAACGTGACTCAGTCTTAAAAAGCAGTAACATAATGTGGTTTTATTGGTTATTCATGGCATTTGATATTCTATTCTGGAAACCACAAAGTCATATGATACGTTTTTGAGCGTCGTGGATTGCGGATATCTTGCATGCCTTATATAACTCCAAACCGCATCCACCTGAGAGAACATTGAATGAAAAAGCCAGTTTCTGAGAGAATTATTTGTTGAGTGAGTAACCGGTGAGTTTTTGAAGTTGAAGCATGATCTGAATGGAAACCTGGATGGTTTGAATCCTTGACTTGAGATTACTAAAACATTGCTTGACAGAACACACACACACTTTTGATTATTAGTGATAATAAATGATCTAAATCCGACTATAGTGTGTAGAATTCCATGATATCTTGACATGACCTGGCAGGAATTGAGAAATGTGCTTATCTGTTAAAAACTCAAGAATGGTTGCATGTTTCACAAAGGATGTTTGTGGGTATCATCTCTGTAAACCCTCACGAGACTTCACTCGTCCCACTAGGGCCACCTAGGGGTTTAAAAGGCTTATTGTACATGCTAAGTGCAATCGTGAACCATACGAAAGTTGGGCTCTAAATAAAAATTAGTAGATTTTCTTTGCTCGGGGACTAGCAAAGTGTAAGTTGGGGGGTGTGATAAGTACATAATTATGTACTATTACCATCGCCCAATGTACCTTTGTTATCGTCTTACGAGCCTTGTTATTACTAATTTGGTTTGTTTTCCATGATTTCAGGAGCCCGAGCTGATAACCAAAGAATGAGGAGAAAAAGTGGCAAAAATAAAGGATAGGCGTCCGGACGGCACTGATCCCCGTCCGGACATGGCTCATACATGCCCTCTGCCGAATATCCTCACACAGGCATCCGGACGGACCTCACCCGCGTCCGGACGAAAGTCCCCTCCAACCACCGGGCGCCACCTCACCAATCTCACGACTGCCCTAACTCGCGTCTGGACAGGTCCCATCAGGCGTCAGGACGGAACCACCGCCTCAACATCGCTACGGTGACATCAGCCCGAAAACTTTAGGCGGCGCCGGCGTCCGGATGGAACCTCTCCGGCGTCCGGACGGCCAAACTTTGCACCTCTAGAACCAGCTATCACACAGGCGTCCGGATGGACCGCTTCAGCGTCCGGACGGCTTAGGGCGGTGGAAATGCCTATATATAGTCCAGTCCGAATTTTTAAGAATATCTGATATTTTATATCAGTTTTTCTTTATATTTCTCTTTGGGAGACCACTTGTAATAGAATATCCTTCGCCTGGGGAAGGAATTCAGGGTAAGATAGGAGAGAAAGAGGGAAGGATAGGAGGTGAGCGCTATATTCAGGACGTTGTAATGACGGTTTACGCTTCTAAATCAATGGAATCTACTTCTATGGCCGGCTAATCTTCTGTCTAAGGTGAAGATGAAACTCTAACCTATTGTAATGAATATGTTTCATTAGAACTTCCTACTTTCATTATTCGAATCCATGTTGTATGATATAGAACTAAAAGATCTTCCTCTTTCATTGTATGTTATCGTATTTTTACGACATACAACCAAGGGCTCATTGATTCATGCAACTCAACTAAGATAGATTATGCCTTGTAAGACGCGTTGTGCTATCAGATAATCCGTGCCTTAGAGACGGGTTATACTGATAAGACAATTCGTGCTAAGCAAAGATGATCTATGCTAGTTGGTATGACATGAATATCTTAAGAAAGTATAGTGCAGATTAACTATCTACACAGTGCTCAACGGATTCGAATAATGAACATTCATAAGTTGGAACATTCATGTCATTACAAAAATTTTAGAGTGGATTCAAGCCTTAGAT
This sequence comes from Arctostaphylos glauca, assembly GCA_019985065.2. Lineage (NCBI taxonomy): Eukaryota > Viridiplantae > Streptophyta > Magnoliopsida > Ericales > Ericaceae > Arctostaphylos > Arctostaphylos glauca. The sequence goes on along the minus strand of JAHSPW020000086.1, from coordinate 98,492 downwards.
ATTTCTTCCCGAAACTTTTTAAATAAACTTATTACTCGTATTTTCAATTCTAGTTTTAAAAATCACACAACAAAACAACCTACGTTTTTTCACAAATTAAGAGTAGGATTCAATTAAAGATAATAACCAATTCACCCTGTCTCTGTGGATCGATACTCAACTTGCTGCTACACACTTTTTACTTAATCAAATTACAGCACAAGTAGTTTAAATTACTCTGATACGGCCTAAACAACGACATATTTTGAGACCGATCAGTAAGCCCACAAAGCATCAATGAGTCTAAGAGACCAATCTTTGCGATTCGGGTTCACCGTTTTCTCGAGTATGTGCTTGATTTCCCGATTGGCCAATTCAGCTTGGCCATTAGTTTGGGGGTGGTAGGCAGTAGACACCTTATGGTTGACACCATATTTGATCATGAGGGCGGCCATAGGTCAGTTACAAAAATGCGTGCCTTGGTCACTAATGAGGACCTTAGGCATCCCAAACCTCGCGAAAATGTGTTCCTTAAGAAATCTTACCACAACCGAGTGGTCATTGGTGTGAGTAGGGATTGCCTCCACCCATTTAGACACATAGTCTACAGCAAGAAGGATGAATAGATGCCCACAAGAATTATGGAATGGTCCCATAAAGTCAATCCCCCAACAATAAAAAATTTCGAGTATTAGGATGGGGGTAAGGGGCATCATATTCCTCTGGGAAAGAGCTCCCAATTGTTGACACCTATCACATGCTTTGCAATACTCAAAGGTGTCCTTGAAAAGATTTGGCCAATAAAAGCCACATTGTAAAACCTTGGCGGCTGTTTTCTTGGATGAAAAGTGGCCACCACATGCTTCGGTGTGGCAAAATGAGAGGATGGCTTGTTGCTCATCGTTAGGCACACACCGCCGGATAATTTGATCCGGACAAAATTTAAATAAATAAGGATTATCGAAGACGAATCTCCTCACCTCCACTAAGAATCTCCTCCGATCTTGCGGAGTCCAATGTTGAGGAAGTTGCCCCGTGGCTAGGTAATTGACAATGTCAGCATACCACGAGCAACTTGAAATGGCCAAGAGTTGCTCATCGGGAAAGGAGTCGGGAATGGGTATGTTAGTGGTATGATCCTCAAACTCGAGGCGGGATAAATGGTCCGCCACCACATTCTCCACTCCTTTCTTGTCTTTGATAGTGAGATCAAACTCTTGGAGAAGTAATACCCACCTAATTAGTCGAGCTTTAGCATCAGGCTTGGTCATGAGGTATTTGAGGGCGGCATGGTCGGTGTAAATCACAATGGGTGATCCTATGAGATAGGATCGGAATTTGTCAAGAGCAAATACCACCGCCAACAACTCCTTCTCGGTGGTCGTATAGTTCAATTGGGCATCATTCAGGGTCTTGCTTGCATAAGCAATGACGTGAGGCACCTTCCCATCCCTTTGGCCTAAGACTGCCCCAATGGCATAGTCACTAGCATCGCACATGAGCTCAAATGGTAAGCTCCAGTTAGGGGGTTGCATGATGGGAGGAGTCGTGAGAGCGACTTTGAGTTTTGAAAAGGCCTCCTCACAATCATGCGTCCACACAAAAGTCGTGTCTTTTGATAGCAAGTGACACAAGGGACGAGAAATGGCGCTGAAATTTTGAATGAAGTGCCTATAGAACCCGGCATGCCCAAGGAAAGAACGGATATCCTTGACACACTTAGGGGTGGGTAGTTTAGAGATAAGTTCCACCTTGGACTTGTCTACCTCAATCCCCCTAGAAGAAACAATGTGACCGAGAACAATGCCTTGGGTGACCATGAAATGGCACTTTTCCCAATTGAGCACAAGGTTTGTCTCTTCACATCTCACAAGTACAGATTCCAGATTCTCAAGACATGACTCAAAGGAGTCACCAAAGACAGAAAAGTCGTCCATAAACACCTCCACTACCTTCTCAATCATGTCACTAAAAATTCCCGTCATACACCTAGAGAAGGTGCCGGGAGCATTGCAAAGCCCGAAGGGCATGCGACGGTAGGCGAAAGTGCCAAATGGGCAAGTGAAAGTGGTCTTTTCTTGGTCCTCTAGGGCCACCTCTATTTGGTTATATCCAGAATAACCATCTAGGAAGCAATAAAATGGGTGACCGGCTACCCTCTCCAACATTTGGTCAATGAAGGGGAGAGGGAAGTAGTCTTTTCTTGTAGAGGTATTCAGCTTCCAATAGTCAATGCATACTCTCCACCCGGTGACAACACGTGTGGGGATCAAATCCCCCTCCTCATTAGCCACTACAGTCACTCCGGACTTCTTGGGAACCACTTGGATGGGGCTCACCCACTTGCTATCGGCAATAGGGTAGATGATTCCCACATCAAACAATTTTAACACCTCATCTCGCACAACATCCCTCATGATGGGATTCAAACGGCGTTGGGGTTGGCGAGATGGTTTGATATCATCCTCAAGGTATATATGGTGTTTGCAAAGTAAGGGGCTTATACCTTGGATGTCAGCTATGGTCCACCCTATAGCTCTCTTGTGGTCTCTCAAAATTGTCAAGAGGGCTTGTTCTTGGTGATCATCAAGGCTAGATGAAATCACTACCGGAAAGGTTTCGGAATCACCAAGAAAAGCATACTTGGGAGTAGAGGGAAGAGTTTTGAGCTCAAGCTTGGGTGGTTGGATGGTAGAAGGTAGAGTTTTGGGTTTTGCAAGTGGCAATGCTTCAAAAGTGGGTACCCACCTTTCGGTACCCATCACCTCTTCTTCATTTAGGAGGGAGTAAATGTACTCCACCTCGGGTGAGTCTAAGAACTCGGTCTCTTCTACGGTGAGCATAGCCTCTAGGGGGTCGAAAAAGAGATGACAATCAACGTGCTCTTGGACAAGTGTGTCAATAATGCTCACGTCACGGATGTCATCATCGTCCCCCATTTGGCTCCCAATGTTAAATATGTTCAGCTCAAGGGTCATGTTCCCAAACGTCATCTTTAGTAGCCCATTTCGACAATGGATCACCGCGTTGGACGTGGCCAAGAAGGGCCTTCCAAGGCTGATGGGCGTTTGCATTTGAAGATTCGACGTGGGACAAGTGTCAAGGACTAGGAAGTCCACCGGGTATACAAAGTTGTCCACTTGGACAAGCACATCCTCCACCAATCCCCTCGGTACCCGGACACTACGGTCGGCTAATTGAAGGGTCACCGATGTTGGTTTCATGTCCCCCAACCCAAGTTGCTCATACACCGAGTATGGCAGCAAATTTACACTAGCCCCCAAGTCAAGCAGGGCTTTCTCCTCTATCTTTCCCCCAACTCTCACAGAAATGGTAGGACAACCGGGGTCCTTATACTTGGGTGCAATGGGGGTTTGGATGATCGAACTCACTTGTTGAGTCAAGAACACCTTCTTTTGCACGTTGTGCATGGGCTTGATTGTGCACAAGTCTTTAAAAAATTTGGCATAAGAAGGTATTTGCTTGATTGCATCAAGTAACTGGATATTAATTTTAACATGCTTGAAAAGCTCAAATATCTCGTTGGAGTTCGTCAACTTGGGTAGAGGCCTCAATCTTTGTGGGTATGGGGCCGGCATTGGACAAGAGGGGACCATTGGTTCTCCCATAGGAAGGGATGTGGAAGTGGAAGTGGAGGGAGAGGGAGGCACACCACTCACCGATTCATCATCTTGGGGTTGTGGAGTAGGCACCGGAGGAGGAGTGGGGATTGCTTTTGGGAGAATGGTCTTGTCGACCTCTTTCCCACTCCTCAATGTGGTGATGGCCTTTGCTTGTTCCACATTTGACCCGGAAGGAGAATTTCCTTGCACAAAATGTTGACCTTGGGGGTTTTCTTGTGGTTGGGCTGGAAATTTCCCTTTTTCATGTTGCATGGTCTCCAATATGGTGGTCAACTTGGTGAGTTGGGAGCAGATGTCCCCAATGGCTTGCGTGTTTTGCTCATTTACATTAGCTTGCCCTTGCATGAACATTTGCAATGTATCCTCCAAACTTCGCCGATTAGGCGGTTGGTAAGAGTTGGGACTCGTGGAGGGACCCAGAGGATTGTAAGCATTCGGTGGATACCGAGGTGGTGCAGGCCCTTGTGCATTTTGATGGGCCGAATATTGTCCTTGAAATCCCGGGGGTCCTTGGGGTTGGCCACCCGACTCATTGTTCCTCCAACTGAAATTGGGATGATTTCTCAACCCCGGATGGTAGTTGTTGTTGTAAGGCAAGTTGGTGGGCTTTTGCCCTTGGTGGAGGGCATGGACCTCAGCTTGGTCCGGACCATGAAGTACCTCTTTGAAAGCAGGTATGGTTGGACAGATGTTGGTAGTATGGTCCATTGTGTCACAAATGGCACAAGCCTCCCCGGTCTTAGAAATGGAAGAGACCTCATTCACTCGGTTGATCTCAAGTTTCTCTAGTTTCTTAGAGATGTGATCAAGGCGTTTTCCAATATCTTCCTCCTCTCTTGGCACGTATTTGCTCAGATTACCAGATTGAGCAGATGGTCTATATGAACGGTCATTGGGATCCGAATAATCCCAAGATTGGTTGTTTTCTGCCAACTCATCTAGGTAAGCAAGAGCCTCAGAGGCTCCTTGATTCAAGAACTCGCCACTAGTCATGAGGTTGATGAATTGGCGATTGCGGACTGATATGGCCTCATAGAAGAATGCCACAATTTGCCAATCCTCATACCCGTGATGGGGAACGGCGAGGAGACGCTCTTTGTATCTCTCCCAACAAGAACAGAAGGATTCGTTGGGTATTTCTTCAAAATTCTGATTCTCTTTTTCAAAGTAGTAGTGCAGTGTAGTGGGAACCATTTCTTGTGGAATTCTACTTGCATTTCCACCCAACTAGTCACCGACTGTGATCTCAAAGAGAGAAACCATCGCTTGGCCTTCTCCTTGAGGGAAAAGGGAAAGAGTTTCAAATGTGCCATCTCAAGGTGAGTGGCCATGTTAGTGAAAGTGTTCGCCACCTCCTCGAACTCTTTGATGTGCACATAGCAATTCTCCGATTCCATCCCATAGAAGGTAGGTCACATGCCAAGCATGTTAGGCTTTACATGGAATTGATGCCCTTCGGGAGTATCGGTAGGAAAGCGAATGCATGAGGTGGTGGTGGTGTGAGTAGGGTGCAAGTAATCCCGCATGGTGCGACCCATGGGTGCGTCATTGGCCTCATAGTGTTCGGCCATTGGATTGAAAGGAAGATTATCTTGGCGAATAAGCCCATGTGTAGCGTCACGAGTGTAAACACTCATACACCAAAGACTCTCTCCTAACAATCAAGTGTGAGTTAAAAGAAAATAAAATAAAATCTACAAATTACACGTCCCTTTGGCTTGCGTTACACCTTAGGTTTACCAATATGGGTAGGTTAAAGGTTTCCGCCAAAGAAACTTGCACTTTGCAAAATCTGCGATTCCTCTAAATCAACTATTCAAGTTCCCCGGCAACGGCGCCAAAAACATGACCGGCCGGCAAAAGTGTGCGTCGTTAAGGCGCTGGCCTCGGGTCAATGGTTTAATTTCTTTGTAAAACAGGACTTTCCTCAATTAATTTAAAACAAGTATAATGGATAGTCCGGAGTATCGATCCACAGGGAAAAGATAGTTGAATTCGAAGAGTTCGCAAATTTGGTTTTTCGACGTTTCGGACTTCAACCTCAAACTTTGTTTGGTGTGGTTTAATAATTATATTAACTAAGTGAGGGATTAAAACTAATTAAGGAGTGGGGTTAAGTCCTTAAGTTTGGTCTATTCAATTCCTCCGTTGGTCTATCTCTTCTCCTTATAACACAATCTAGCCCCCGGTTCCGGGTTTTAGATCGGAAAATACTTCGATGAAAATCAGGATTTTAATTCATAAAATGGTTTGATGGATTCTTTCAAGTTCAAGAAAATGGGATCAAAAGATGAAGGTCATTGATCTAAGTATTAGATATACCAACTCTATGGATGGCTATAACTAAACAAGAACTTAACTCTTCATTTTTGTTTCAATAGGAAGAACTTAGAAAGATCCATCAATGGACATTAAATACATATGGAGAAGATATAGACCAACATGGTTTTGACTAAACCTCACATTTAGACTTAACCCACACTAGTTTAGCTACTCATATTTACTATAAACATGAAAGAAGTAAGAGAAAACATGATTAACAAACTTATCTAAAGAGAAAAGGAATGATCTAGCCAAAACTATACTATAAATCTCTTAGAAAATCAGATTTTAAGGTGAGAAATGCAATACTAATGGAAACATAAAAGTAAATCTTACCAATATTTGAGTGATTCCAAGAGAATACAAGGATTCACAAGAGCAAAACACTAAAGATTAACAAACTTACTCAAAACTTGAAGTGTAATACATGAAGAACAAAATATCCTAAGGCAAAAGGGAGGCAAGAGTTCTCAAAATCTGATAATATCTGTGTATTCTATGTGTAATGTGTGTAGAGAGAGACCCCCTTAGCCAAGGAATACAACCTACAAAATATACTAACAAACTAGGTGCTATTACAATTCTATCCTTCAAATTGGCATAATAAGAATCTTCTTATTCTTTCCCCAGGCTACAATCCTTTTTGGTCCCCTGATTTGGCACAAAAATCATTGTAAAGTGGTCCCCAAAGGTCAGCCATCCCAGACAAGATTTGGTCTGTTCGTACTTGATACACCGGTTTCAAGTAATTGAGGCACCGGTGTCACTATGGTTCTGTATCTGGTATCGTTCTGAAAGGAGTGGCACCGGTGTAAAGGAATTGAGGCACCGGTGTCACTATGGCTCTGTATCTAGATCTTCTTTGCAATTGGCAGAGACACCGGTGTAAAGGAATTGAGGCACCGGTGTCATGGGCACTCTGTATTCTCCATCCTTCACTGCCATCAGAAGGGATACTGGTGCATAGAAATCAGAGGCACCGGTGTCACTTGGTCTCTGTATTTTGGCTTCGTCAGTGGAATAAAGGGAGACACCGGTGTCAAGGGAATGGAGCACCGGTGTCATAGATCTCTGGAAATTGCTTCTCCCAACCAAGTTCGGGCTTTGACCCTTCGGACCTCGTGTGACCTCTTCCGACCTTCTTTGACTTTTGAAGAGTTGACTTAGGCACTTCAGCATCCTCTTTTCTCTGTTTGACCTGCACGAGACATGAAATACCTTTTCGTGCATTATCGAGTGTAAACATGGAATAATACGTGCACGCAAGTTAAAATAGACATGTTGAGCCGTAAAATACACAATAACATGCGCTCATCACCGGACAACTAGCATAGGCACAACTGATTACCCATACTTGTATTTACTAAAAACCGTAGTTGTGACAACCCATTTTGTCACTTGCCACTCTAACTTTTTTTTTTTTTTAAAAAAAGAGGCCAAAATAAGAAATTATCTCCAATAAATAAATTTCCACATAAAATACCAAGAAAATTAATTTGCAAATTCTTTGACAATATAGAATGGTGCAATTAAGAAACATTTAAAAACAAAAACAATCTGGTAGTAAGCCCAAAAACTAACCAGACTCGATCCAAATATTGAAAACTTTTAAGCGTTTTCAAACATTGTACCTTGCAATCGGCAAGTAATGGTTATCTCATGATTTACATCCAACAACATGGGGCACCAAACCAACCAGGATAGTCGGCTCTCACCGAGAGATCCAGGTTTATTGCTCAACAACGGAACCAATCGTTAAAAAGTCACTAGGCCGTCAAATATACAAAATGGGGACTAGTCAAAAAGTCATACATATGATATCAAATACTCTAAACTCTTTATTAGAATGGGTATGAAATATGAAACTAACAAACGTAATTTTCTTTAACCCATAAGAAAAACAAATTCCTGGCAATTCTAATACACAAAGGAAACCACCGCAAATTTATATGTCTTTTTGGCTAGTGGCCGGTGACTCGAATTTTTTTTTTTCCAAGGAGCACAATAGTCCATTCAAAACCAGTTAATGAAAATTAGGACTTTTTCTAATGGGCGTGCCATTTCCCAATGGACACGTAATTACCAAGCATTGTGTTGCTTCTAAGGAAAAAAATGAATTCTCATTAAAATTCAAAATTCACCATGTCAAAGTTATTAACATACATTCAATGACACACAAGTAATATATTTTCTAGTATTGGGAAATTTAAGAACTTGAACCATATGTATGTGTAAAAAACACACAGAAAACAGACTTTTAGTCTAATTTCTAGAATATCATACGTAAAACAAGCGGTACATATGTGTACCGTTGCCAATGTTTGGATTTTGAAAAACAACGCACTGCTTATAAAATTACTATAAAACTGTTAGGAAAGTTATGACCTTTCCCAACGGGTGTGTTGGTTCTCAATATACACCTATTAACCAAATCTTGTGTTGCTTTATTTTTAGACGAACGTAACGGTTCGTTCGAAATCAATAAAGAAAACTTATGAATTTTTCCAATAAGTGTGTCATTTCGTAAAAAAAAAAAAAAAAAAAGAGAATAATTAAAATTCAATTACCACTGACATGGTAAACCACCACTTCCTTGAGACACATATCACGTCATATTGCCAAATCTTGAAGGGGTGTCTAGTATGGAACTATTCACATAAGAATATCTCAAATTTGAAAAAAAAAAAAATGGTGAAATCCTCGTGTGACGAATTTTGAAGTGGTATCTACTGCCTTGTATGTGTCTAAAGCACCACAGGGAATAAAAACAAATAAACATGGCAAGTGGTTTAATTTTCCACTCATACGTAATCAAAACACTTATAAAACCAATTAGCATCCAAGCTTATTGCCGGCAATGGGACCAAGTGCCAAACAATTAGCATCCAAGTTTATGCACTTGCTTTTTCTAAGGGCTGTGACTTTTGGGGCATGAAAGTTAACTAATGGAACAACCCTATTTTTGTAGAACTTCTTGTGAAACTACATTTAAATTTAAATCCCTTATGATGAAAAGGTATGACTACTCATTTAAAACTTTCTAAGATTAAAAGTCATGTCCTTAAAAAGTATGCAATTTAATAAAAAGATGGGACTCTTCAAAAGAGCCCATTCCAACAAATTTTTCCAAGAAATGAAAAATGTCTCTCATGCAAAATACTACATAATTGTAACATAGATCTAAGTTTCTAAGATATATAGAGCTTTCATAAACCCATACGGAAAAAATATCATTTTTCAAAAATTACACTTCTACTGTTAAAAGACACCACCATGCCTAGATTAGTCATCTAGTGTGTTGAGCATTCCAGTGATCCCTTTTCGGCACTTCTTGAGTTTATGAATATCATAATTTTGTTATTTGTAAGTCTTTTCTTTTCTTTTCTTTTTAATTAAGAAAAATATGAGAGCACCGTTTCAATATTAATCTTTTGCATCAAAACAGAATGTCTACGCAACAAACACACAAAGTAATCAAACTCACAAAAATTTGTCTTAAGATTGTTAGAAAAATTGTGTGTATATTTTTTGTGTTACCGTGACATAAAGAACGAAATCAAAGATACCGAAATGATAGAAAGATAAAACCTGAAAATCGCATGGAAAGGATCAAGTCTAGTGAAAATACTATGTCCTTAAGACAAATTTCGCCCTCGCTACGGTGCCTACGATTTGAGTGGGCGCTTGTCTCCCAGGATAAAACGATCGAATCCACCGAAGTAGCACTCCAATCGATGGGGCTTGGCGAACCAAATAATGAACTTGTACTCTCTCATATGAAGACTCAAAACTCGAAACAATAAATGAAAAAATCAATCTAAAACTCTATATATGTGTCTCCCCCAAAAGTCTTCATTTAACAAATGGAGAGGGCACTCTTATATAGAAGGATTCGTGAATATTCCCAATAGTCACGAAAGGAAGTGACATAACTATTCATCCGAATAGATATCGACGACAAGACATGACTCTACGCTAATAATTAACCCATTAAATTATATAAAATTCAATAGAAATAAATTCTAATTGAATTTCTTCAACCAATATTAAATGGACATTAATAGGAGTCAATTTTTTATTCACTCCTTAATGATTTTGAACAAATCAATATATGTTCTAAAATCATTTTTTTCCAACAATCTCCGACATCAATAAAAATTGGCTAGATAAACAATGCAAAAAATAATGCAGACGACTGAGAGAGTACAAATGAAAATCTCCTGCATAGGATATGTAGCTTTTGGCTTTGAACCTTCCTTTGTGAAGACCTATCGGATTTACTCGCTAATCAGTCGACGTGATGCCTTGAACTGTTCAGCTTTTTGTGTAAACCAAGACAATAGAATCACACAAGACCTTTTCGAACACATTTGGTTCTTACGGTTGTGCCCATTTTGGCCCTGGGCAATTCCTGGTTTCATGAGTGCTTTAGAGAACTAAGCCTTATTGTTCTCATAGAAGCGGCCCCTTCTCACTCATATAGGTGACTTCCCATTAAGAGTATCCTGTTATACCCCACTTGAATTTTCAAGATATGAGAACCATTAAAAGCGTAGCTTACCTAAGTAACGCTGCAGGCATCACTGTTGTATCATAGGAATGAGTAGGAGAAGTTATCTCCGCAGTGATACTACTGAATCACACACAACTTCGTTGTCCCTTTGAATCTAGATCTTGGGATTTCCAGTCAACTAGGTAGGGTTCCATTGAGGCAATTCTTAAATTATAGGCTTAAACCTCATTCCCCTCGATACGTCACTTGTTCTCTGGTCAACACCCCTTAGGTAACGGATCCGTATTTTGTCTTTTGACCTTATGTATCATAGATGCCAACATCAAACGAAAACAAGTGTTGTATGGAATTATACTATGATTATCACTTCGAGACTTACCATACTACTCTATGCCTATTCAATTTCCAATTGAATCTTATAATTAATCTGAATTTTAGCACAGAGTTAATATACAATTGGGAGTAATTACCATAAATTCTTCTTCCCCCACAATTATGTGACAGTCTAGAATTTGGCACATAATCATTAATATTTTCAAATCATCCGGACAACTAGCATAGGCACAATTGATTACCCATACTTGTATTTACTAAAAACCGTAGTTGTGACAACCCATTTTGTCACTTGCCACTCTATTTTTTTTTAAAAAAAAAGAGGCGAAAATAAGAAATCATCTCCAATAAATAAATTTCCACATAAAATACCAAGGAAATTAATTTGCAAATTCTTTCACAATATAGAGTGGTGCAATTAAGAAACATTTAAAAACAAAAACACTCTGGTAGTTAACCCCAAAAACTAACCAGACTCGATCCAAATCACTACAACATATTAGAACAACGGCGACCAAAATAGCGACAAACCAAAAAATGCATCGGCATTGAGTATGTATTGTGACAAACTCATCGGCGATTCTTGTCGCTAATCATTAGCCTGCATAAACTCGTGGAACTATTTTTGGCGACTAAATTTGATATAATTTCGGCGATGAAAATTGTTGTCGCCGAAGAGTATTCACATTTGGCGACGTGAGTTGCATCGCCAAAATATATTTTTCTTTTGGCAACAATACTTTTGGCGATGAAAAATATTATCGTCGGAAATTCATTACATTTGGCAACACGATTAACATCGCCGTAAAATACATTATTTTGACGACAATATTTTTGGCGATGAGAAATGATGTCGCCAAAAAGTCTTCACATTTGACGACGCGATTTGCATCGCCGAAAAGAAAACTTTTAGCAATGAGAAATGTTGTCGCCGAAAAGTATACTTTTAGCGATGAAAAATATTATCGCCGAAAAGATTTTACATTTAGCGATGAAAAATATTATCGCTAAGAAGTATACTTTCAATAATAAGAAACATTGTTGCCGAAAAGACTTCACATTTAGCAACGCAATTTGCATCGTGAAAAGATGATTTATTTTGGTGCAATTTTTGAGTGCCCAAAAAAGTAATTTTGTATACCAATCGTCTGTAATAATTTTTTTTGGACTTTTGTTCATATTTTTAATTTCCTTCATAAATGATTAATTTAAAAAATTAACACAAATTTAACAAAAATAAAAAATTGATAATAAATATTTTTGGGCAAATAACATAATACTAATAGTTAGGCTGAGTTTGGAGTAAATTATTTTTATCGAAAAAATTTGGTATAATTTGATGTTTCGTAATTTTTTTAATAAATTTTTACCATTTTTTTTTTGCGTTGATTCATCATCTCGACAAGAGAAACAAAAACATAAAAACCTAAATATATTATACAGATATTTGGTTCAAAATTAGCACCAAATTTAGTACTCTTTAGTCATTAATACATTTGCTTCAATGACAACATTCTTAGGGTATTTGGTCTTAGGGTTTTTGCTAAAAATTCTGCTCTTTAATGACTAAAAATTTAGGTATCTTTTACCGCCAAGTAATTTTGGTCTCTTTAGTGTTTTAGCGCCAAGTTCTACTTAGACCGCCCTCTCTCCATCTCTCTCTCTCAGGCCGCTCGTCTCCAAATTCTAGGGTTTCTGATGATCGTTGGGTTAGGCCAAGTCGCAGCAATTCGGGATAGAACGGTAAGTTAATTTTGTAGAAAACAAGTGTTATGTTCATACTAACTTGAATACATTATTATTCATATGCATACGTAGCGTATTCATCTGCGTCAATTACAGTGGTAATTTTTGTATTTTGAATGTACTTTGATTAGGACGTGGAGGTATCAAATCCACTTTACTGGATTACATTTACGGTTTTGGATCTAAAGATTTGGAATATTATGGCACTTGAGGTAATTCCAAACTTGGGTTGATGTCTTAATTCTTACAAGTTTCAATAATTGAAATTTTCTAAGCAAATCCCCAATTGCTAAATAACTTGGTTTACATCATTTCTGAATATTAGTTATGGGGATTCCCTTTTTCTCATGAAGTTTAAAACTTTCTTGAACTTCCATTTCCCATCGATCGGCGTCTTCTCCAGTTTCTTTGTGCAGGACCACACTCGGCTCTCTTCCTTATTCTCTAGTTTGGAGATACAATGATTTGTTCGGAAGAAGGTTTGATCCAAGGTAATCAATTTCTCTTCTCTAGATTTTTATTTCTCAGCTTCTTCTCCAGTTTATTTAGGGATATTGGTTTTTTGTTGTTCTTGCTTATGGAGGTGGATTGAAATCCCTATATGTACAGATAATTTTTTTTCGGTATGTACTTTTGGGTGTTAAGTAGATTGGGTCTCAATAGTGTAATGTTGGCTACCAAATTGTATTGGGTTGCTTTTTCGCACATTACCTGTTTGATAAAATGCTAGGTGTGTAAGACAAACTGAAAAAACCACGGTTCGATCGGTCCAAAAAAGAGTTTGTTCGGTTTCAGTTTACCCGCACAATTTTTTTTTGGTCAGTCGGTTCGATTTCGGTTCTTCCATTCGTTTAATTAAACCGACCAGACCAATCCGATTTTCTTTATTTGATATCTTCCATTCATTTTTCATGTAATCCAACGGTTAGAAACAAGATATTCAAACCCGGACCGACTTAACCCGAAAAATGAAATGTAGAAGACAGAAATCACTGCGAAACAAAGGCCCATTTGGGGAAAATCGAAGAACACTAGAAAGATGGTAATTCTCATGTGCTGCCATTTGAAAGATCTATTTAGGTTTGTTGATATAGTTTTGACTCTGCATTGTCTTTAGAATGTTCGTGCACTAAATAATTGGGTTTGATTCTTAGATACTGTGATCTTCACTTTCTAGTCTTTCCTTTTCATTGCCAATTTTGTTTCCCAACAAGTCGCTAACCTATTTCATCTCTTTCTTAAATTAAAAAAGAAGAAAGAATCACTACAACAAAATATACCATTTGTGTCGGATTATTTGCGACGGTAACAACATTTGTCGCAAATGGTAGTTTTTGCGACGGTCATGGGGGTCGCAAACATTGTGGTCGCAATTGCTCAGTGTTAGCGACGGTGGACACGCCGTCGCAACTACACCGTCGCAATTGCTCAGTGTTAGTGACGGTGGATAAGCCATCGCAATTGCTCAGTGTTAGCGACGGTGGACAAGCTGTCGCAAAAACAGCGTCGCAATGGTTTAGTGTTAGCGATAGTAAATACCGTCGCAAATAAACCGTCGCAAGTGATGGGTTTTAGCGACTGTAAATAACCCGTCGCAAATAAACAGTCGCAAAAACTTAAAAACGACATCGTTCAAGGAAATTAACAACCACTAAACGACGTCATTTTAAGTAATTCATTGTAATTTCTGTAAGAGAATCCTGACCTAATTTTTCTAAGGAATTACTATTATATGTTTCCCCATCTCCTACAGTATTTGTTGGCGCCAAAATTCAGTATCGCACTCTCCGCGGTTCCTACAGTTCTTGTCGTCCCCGTTGCCGCCACTCCTCACAGCCCCTCGCCTCACCATCATGTGTCGTCCCCGTTGCCACTGCCTCTCATCGGTATTTTTCTTCATGTTCACACTTTTTATTCGTATTGTCCTATTTTTGTTCAGAATCTAGGGCCTCTTCCTAGGGCTCTACATTCTAAACACATGAGTTTTCTGCATAGCAATTGCATGTGTGCATTGGTTTGGAAAGTAGTCCCATGCACAATGCTTGAAGTTGGAGGGGTTTGTTACAGGTGGGACTAGATTGGGTCGGTGGACCCAATTCTAAAACTAAAGCAATCTGCTCAAATACATTGGACAAAAATTAATTGAACCAATAGTCCTTTATAACTGAACTAACCCAACTCAAATAAAGTTAGCTAGGCTTGAACCACATGGAGTTTCCGTGTAATCAAGGGTCTATTTAGACTGTGATAATTATTGAATTATTGTCTGATTATTTTTTTGTCCTTATTTGAAATTTTTTATAATTTTTTATTTTGGACCGATTTTTTGATGTTTATTGGTTCGTCTCTACAAAATTATCGCCAAACTTTTTAGATTCCTTTCGTCGAGACGAACCAACAAACATAAAAAAAACGGTGAAAACATAACAAATACAAAAAGAAAATTGAACAAAGAAAAATAAATAAATAAATAAATATCATAGGCCAAATTGGGCCTTAAAAAGAGTTCAAAACAATTTTCTTTTGAAAAAACGGAAGCTACCTAATATATATAAAATAGTATATGCCCTTATTTGAAGACACGCTCAGTTTTTTTTGGTATTTTAACTTATATCCTTTGTAAGGTTCGAGCGAAAATTGTAATAAAAAAAATTATAGCGC
Source organism: Arctostaphylos glauca (assembly GCA_019985065.2). Lineage (NCBI taxonomy): Eukaryota > Viridiplantae > Streptophyta > Magnoliopsida > Ericales > Ericaceae > Arctostaphylos > Arctostaphylos glauca. Next base: position 83,294 of record JAHSPW020000086.1, on the reverse strand, counting down.
AAACCTATTCCAAACCTGTAATTAAAAAATCATAGCAAAAATTGTACTAAAACGACAGAAGAAGTTGTGTTTACTGCACAAACCTGTAAATATTAAAAATTCAGTTCCACGCACTTCAAAAACAATTTATGCACAAACAAAAACACTGAATGACATAAAACACTAAAAAGGAAGCTGAAGCCCTAAATAATTTATTATATCTTGCACCACACTATTGCAAGCCCTAAATAATTTGGCGGCAACGTCAGGCCATCACCCACGATCTCCCCTACCTCGCCTCTCTTCCTTCCTCTCTCTCTCTCTCTCTCTCTCTCTCTCTCTCTCTCCGTCCTCTTTGGTTTAGAAGATTCATTGGATTGTTCGGGGGAAATTGCATCTCAAGCTAATCAATCTTTGGGTTTTATATTTCTCAGATTTTAAGGTAATCGATCTTTGCGTTTTATTAGGCTATTTTCTAATAGTTTCCTGGATATGGATCCCTTTCCCCCTTTATTAAGATATTCTCTTGTATTATTCATGATTTAGTGGTGGATTTACGGAATTAAGATATTCTTTTACCTACAATATGCTACTGGTTTGTTCATCACTAGTCAGAATGAAATCAATTGGAAAGAGTTTGTGCGCTCCTATGATTTAGTTGAGAGAATGGTTGCCGTTGTGAACAATGCTTCTTTCCTGAAAGGCAAAATCTCCACATGCCTGCAGCATAATACGATAAATTACGACTGAGTAAATAAAAAGAAACACAACAGAGACTGGTATTAGAGGCCATAAAACAAAAATTATCAACTTTAAAACTTCAGCAACAAATAGGAAAATACAAAACAAGAAACCTTTCCGAGGACACAATTAATTGAACCAATCATCCTTTGGAACTGAACTAACCCAACTCAAGTAGAGTTAGGCTTGAACCACGTGGAGTTTCACTGTAATTTAAAAAGAGTTCGAAACAATTTTCTTAAGAATATTAGAACGCTGAATGGAAGGAGAATATTTCTTTTACTTGTTGCCCCCTTTTTTTTCTTGAAGTTGTGAGTTGTGATGCAAAGACTAGCAGAATTTGCCGATTTGCCCTTTTCTTGCATGATTGTTCTCTACATATTTTTTTGTTTTTTTACAGAAAGAGTTAAGGAAAGTACTTCAAAAGATGGACAAGAATTGGATTGATTTGCCAAATAGAATGTCAGTGGAATATGTGGCCGGAATTGATCATTTTCTTGCATTCGTCTCTGACACAATGGCTGGAAGTTCAATCATTTGTTGTCCATGCAGAACCTGTGGCAACCGGTACAATCGTCGAATAGTGGTTGTAAGAGAGCATCTTATTTGTCATGGATTTTCCAAAAACTACAAACAATGGGTTTACCATGGTGAGTCATATATTCCTTTGCATCGTAACATGGATACCAACGTTGTAGTAGACTCAGACATGAGAGATGATATGGTTGGAATGGTGAACGAGGCGATTAGGATGCCACATGCAGACAATAATGCTGCTTGTGATGAACAAAATGGGGTTGATCCCAATGGAGGGCCAAATAAAGAAACTGCAAAGTATCTCAAACTTTTAAAAAACGCACAGAGTGAATTGTATCCAGGGTGCAAAAAATTCACGTCATTGTCATTCCTTGTCAGGTTATTGCATATAAAGGTGTTGAATCATGGTACGGACAAGTTAATTGATATACTTCTTGAGTTGTTGAATGAGTCTTTCCCTGAAGGTGTCAAGCTTCCAAATTCATACTATGAGGCTCAAAAGATAACTGAAGATTTGGGCTTCACTTACGAGACCCTAGATGCATGCCCCAATGACTGTATGTTGTTTAGGAATGAGGATGCCAAGCTTAATGAATGTGTTATATGTGGAAGTTATAGGTGGAAAAACAATACCGAGAATTGTAATAGTGGTAAAAAGCTAGCTGTTAAACAAGCGAGGTACTTTCCGTTAAAACCAAAATTGCAAAGGTGGTTTATGTTGTCAAAAACAGCTGAACTCATGAGATGGCATTCTATCACGACCCATCCCAAAATGGGGTGGATTAGTGACCGGCCAGTGAGTCTAACTCACTAAGGCCTCTCCGTAATTAAAAGTTTATGGAATTCTATCTGTCTTTTATGTTAAGTCATAAGAATTAATCAGAGTAGCGGAAACATGTAATTAAACGAAATATTTCACAAGGACGTGCATAATCTGTCATTCAAGATTGAAGTACAAACGTAGTTTATATTACACTTTCAAAAGTGGCCAGCTGTGGCCTATTGAACACAAGTCCTACGTACACATACGTATCTACAAAGTAACCCAAAAAGTGGAGCAGTTTCTGTCTGTCTTCAACGTCTATCAGGATCCTGCTCGTGACCTAGCATATTGCATAGCAACATTCATTAGCATAAAGCTAGTGTGAATCAAGATATGCAAACCTTACAGGTTTGCCATGTCCTAATCTCATTTATTGTATTTCAAACAACATGTCATCAATATTCAGGAATCGGTCCATAGGCCATAGCCTGAGGACATAACAAGGTATAATCTTAGTTTCTCGTAACCCATAGGTTATGCAGTTTAAACAGTTCAATAACAATTCATACTTGACATTCAGAATATAAACAACGGTATATGCCAGAGCTAGTGTAGGGAGCGACCCTCAATGTAATCTCAATGATAGGCATGACGTCACCCGATGCCACATGGCCGTGGGACCCTTCCTTATTTCAAATCACCGCTTTTTTCACCCCCAGCGGTCAAGGATTTACCGTGTTATGAGATGTCATTTATGCTTGTCTTTGTATTCAAGATTCATAATTATAACATGACTTTATGATAGGTAAAACATCCTATCATTCAACGTGTTTAAACATGCCTTGATTGTAGACAAGTTTTCATATTAAACATAACAATACATGTTTGAACTCGCAGTAAAAAATATGCAAGTAAGATAAGCATATCCGGACTCACCTCACGTAATTTGATGATTTTCACTGACTTCGATGTCACAAGTGATTCCTATAATAAGAAATGCAATGGTTTAATAACTATCCTGGATTCCAATTTCTAATGACAATGTCATCCTAGACTCGGTACATTGACATTGACATCACCTATCCCAAACAGCTCAAACCTGAAATAACAGATCACACTAAGTCTAGCAAGGTTTGAAAGTGAATGTACAAAGGTTCGGGTGATTATGAAGTCAAAATGGGGGTCTCGGAGATTGAAATAACTCAAGTGTAAAACACGGCAGATTTACTGAAATTTACATCGATAGAAAATAGCTTGAGAACCTAATCTAATGGAGTCTGAAATTCACCAAATTTGTCAAGGTACTAGTTTAAGATGTTGGGAACATATTGTAAGAAGGAAACAAAGTCCAATTTGGTCTCTAGGTAGAGTAAAAATGCAATGGAACAAAATTGTTCCAGATTAGACACATCATACGGAAATATCAATTAAAGGAGTTTTAGATATCCAATTGAGTTGGTTCCAACTGGGGTTGAAAGAAAACATATCAAGGTATATTCTTACCAAATTTGAGGTCAATCCGAGGTCCGTAGCATTCTGGAGCTTAACTCAAAGTTCGGGGTCAAAACTGTCTAATCGGGTAGCCAATCCGGAAATCCGGATGCGTGGCCGGATGCGTGGCCGGATGGGTCGCAGAATGGGTTTCAGGACATGGTTTCTTATGATTTCTTGCTCTAACCTCAAATACCTTATGATATATAACAAATATGTTCAAACTAAGTCTATCTTAGGCCTAAAATCGAAGTATCGACAAAGAAAATCATAACTTAGATGATTAGAGGACTTACTGTAGAAGAACAGATGAAGAACAGATGAAGGTGATGACGAACAGGTTGAAGAAGCTCTTCCCTCTCTCTCTCTAGCTCTCTGGTTCTAGCGTACAGAATGAAATTGAGCAGCTTCATGGGTTTAAGCAGGCCAAAGCTTTAAGCAGCTGGTGTCTTAAGCTTCTGTGTGGCCAACGTTCAGCAACCAACGCATGCTAAATATTTGGACGTGAAGTATCTCCATAGGAAAAATTATCACATGTTACTCGTCCACCTCCCTAACGTTACAACACCCCGTAAATTTGCCTCGCCCACTTATCGTCCGATTCAATTCCGGGGTTTCGAACACGAATAAAAATAAAGGCCGTGACCATCTCTCGATCTTCATTTAAATCTTGAATTATCATCGAATTAGCATTTAGTTACAAATTTAATCCCTGCTAATGCCCTAAACTACCTAATTATGGGTCGGGGTCTCGCATCCTCCCCACCTTAGAAAGTTTGGTCCTCCAAACTTGCTTGTGCTTGATTTATGATGTAATAAGATGTTACTAATGTAATTAGGAAGAATTAGGCGTCATACCTCAAGTAAATAATTTCGGATATTTTTGGCGCATGTCTGTCTCCCTCTCCCATGTTGCTTCTCCCATGGTTTGGTTCTCCCACCAGACCTTGACTAATGGAATCTCTTTGCTCCTTAATTGTTTGATACGAGTGTCCAGGATTCGAATAGGTCGTTCTTCATAGCGTAGACTTCCCTCCAATTCGATAGGCGGTTGTTGTAGAATGTGTGTCGGGTCTGACACATATCTTCTCAGCATAGACACGTGGAAAACATCATGTACACTAGCAAGTTCAGGTGTTAAGGCCAGTCGGTACGCAACTGGTCCTATCTTCTCAATTACTTTAAAAGGTTCGACATAATGTGGGTTAAGCTTCCCTCTCTTTTCGAATCGCACAACTCCTTTCATAGGTGAAATCTTAAGAAATACGAATTCTCCTTCTTGAAATTCTAGCTCCCGACGGTTAGCATCTGCGTAGCTTTTCTGTCGATCCTGAGCAATTTTTAGTCTATCTTGGATCAACTTAATCTTCTCTGTCGTTTCTTGAACGATCTCCTGCCCTGTAAGTTCAATTTCTCCAACTGCTGTCCAACAAGACGGCGATCTGCATTTTCGACCATATAACGCTTCAAAAGGTGCCATGCCAATGGTGGCTTGAAAGCTGTTGTTGTAGGTGAATTCTGCCAAAGGTAAGTGTTCCTCCCAACTGCCTTGGAATTCTAGCGCACATGCTCGTAATAAATCCTCTAGCGTTTGTATGGTTCTCTCTGACTGTCCGTCCGTCTGAGGATGAAATGCTGTACTAAAGTTAAGCTTAGTACCCATAGCCTTCTGTAGAGATTGCCAGAATCTTGAAACAAATCTTGTATCTCGATCCGATGTAATGGTTATTGGTGCTCCGTGTAAGCGTACAATCTCCCGTACATATAAACTAGCCATATGATCCATCGAATACGTGTTCTTGATCGGCAAAAAGTGCGCTGTCTTGGTCAATCGGTCAACTATCACCCATATGGAATTATTTCCTTTTGCCGTTCGAGGAAAGCCCACAACGTAGTCCATAGTGATATCTTCCCATTTCCATTTGGATATCGGCAATGGTTGAAGTAAACCCGCCGGCTTCTGACGTACAGCTTTGATTTGTTGAAACTGCAAGCATCTACTAACATATTCCGTGACGTCCTACTTCATTCCCATCCACCAATATGTTCGTCGCAGATCTTGATACATCTTCATCATACCGGGATGTATTGCTAGCTTTGTCTTATGTCCTTCATCAAGAATTCGTCGTTTAAGTTCTTCGTCATTTGGTATGCACGTTCGGTTTCGAAACCGTAATAGACCGTCGATCATGGTAAATTCAGAATCTGGCTTGGACATTGCATGCTCATGAACCTTCTTCAACTTAGGATCAACTAATTGCTTCGCTTTTACTTCTTCGAGAATTGCTGGTTCAGCGATCAATGCTGTACAAACTCCCGCCTCTTGTTTGTCGTACCATTGTCGTTCCACGTATAAATAATTTAGCCTTCCCGTCATCTTACGGCTAAGTGCATCCGCCACCACATTCGCCTTCCCCGCATGATACTGGATATTAATATCGTAGTCCTTCATTAGTTCTAGCCATCGGCGTTGTCGTAGATTCAAGTCTTTTTGCGTATAGATGTATTTTAAACTCTGGTGGTCGGTGAAGACATCACACGTAACGCCATAGAGATAATGCCGCCAAATCTTTAAAGCAAATACCAACGCTGCTAATTCCAAATCGTGAGTAGGATAATTCTTTTCATGTGGTTTCAGTTGTCGAGACGCATATGCAATAACTCTTCCATGCTGCATTAGAACACAGCCAAGTCCTTGATGTGAAGCATCGCTATAAACCGCGAAACCTTCTACTCCATCTGGCAATGTCAGAATAGGTGCTGTTGTAAGCCTCTTCTTCAATTCCTGGAAGCATTCCTCACGTTTCTCTGTCCAGACAAATGGCTCGCCCTTTCGCGTTAACTCTGTCATTGGCACTACTATCTTGGAGAAATCCTGCACAAATCTCCTATAATAGCCTGCTAGTCCAAGAAAACTACGGACTTCTGTTACAGTTGTCGGCCTCGGCCAATCTACAATTGCCTTGACCTTCTGATCATCCACTGAGATTCCCTCTCCGGTAATGATATGTCCCAAAAACGTCACACTCGTCAGCCAAAATTCACATTTCTTGAACTTGGCGTATAGTTCCTGGTTCTTCAACGTCTGGAGCACGATTCGTAGATGTTTAGCATGTTGTTCCTCACTCCTTGAGTAAACTAAGATGTCATCGATAAAGACAATAACAAATTCGTGTAGGTATAGCTTGAAAATTCGATTCATCAAGTAAAAATGGGCCATAGGCCATAGCCTGAGGACATAACAAGGTATAATCTTAGTTTCTCGTAACCCGTAGGTTATGCAGTTTAAACAGTTCAATAACAATTCATACTTGACATTCAGAATATAAACAACGATATATGCCAGAGCTAGTGTAGGGAGCGACCCTCAATGTAATCTCAATGATAGGCATGACGTCACCCGATGCCACTTGACCGTGGGACCCTTCCTTATTTCAAATCACCGCTTTTCTCACCCCCAGCGGTCAGGGATTTACCGTGTTATGAGATGTCATTTATGCTTGTCTTTGTATTCAAGATTCATAATTATAACATGGCTTTATGATAGGTAAAACATCCTATCATTCAAAGTGTTTAAACATGCCTTGATTGTAGACAAGTTTTCATATTAAACATAACATTATATGTTTGAACTCGCAGTAAAAAATATGCAAGTAAGATAAGCATATCCGGACTCACCTCACGTAATTTGATGATTTTCACTGAGTTCGATGTCACAAGTGATTCCTATAATAAGAAATGCAATGGTTTAATAACTATCCTGGATTCCAATTTCTAATGACAATGTCATCCTAGACTCGGTACATTAACATTGACATCACCTATCCCAAACAGCTCAAACCTGAAATAACAGATCACACTAAGTCTAGCAAGGTTTGAAAGTGAATGTACAAAGGTTCGGGTGATTATGAAGTCAAAATGGGGGTCTCGGAGATTGAAATAACTCAAGTGTAAAACACGGCATATTTACTGAAATTTACATCGATAGAAAATAGCTTGAGAACCTAATCTAATGGAGTCTGAAATTCACCAAATTTGGCAAGGTAGTAGTTTAAGATGTTGGGAACATATTGTAAGAAGGAAACAAAGTCCAATTTGGTCTTTAGGTAGAGTAAAAATGCAATGGAACAAAACTGTTCCAGATTAGACACATCATACGGAAATATCAATTAAAGGAGTTCTAGATATCCAATTGAGTTGGTTCTAACTGGGGTTGAAAGAAAACATATCAAGGTATATTCATACCAAATTTGAGGTCAATCCGAGGTCCGTAGCATTCTGGAGCTTAACTCAAAGTTTGGGGTCAAAACTGTCTAATCCGGTAGCCAATCCGGAAATCCGGATCCGTGGCCGGATGCCTCGCAAAATGGGTTTCAGGACATGGTTTCTTATGATTTCTTGCTCTAACCTCAAATACCTTATGATATATAACAAATATGTTCAAACTAAGTCTATCTTAGGCCTAAAATCGAAGTATTGACAAAGAAAATCATAACTTAGATGATTAGAGGACTTACTGTAGAAGAACAGATGAAGAACAGATGAAGAAGCAGCTGAAGGTGATGATGAACAGGTTGAAGAAGCTCCTCCCTCTCTCTCTCTAGCTCTCTGGTTCTAGCGTACAGAATGAAATTGAGCAGCTTCATGGGTTTAAGCAGGCCAAAGCTTTAAGCAACTGGTGTCTTAAGCTTCTGTGTGGCCAACGTTCAGCAACCAACGCATGCTAAATATCTGGACGTGAAGTATATCCATAGGAAAAATTATCACATGTTACTCGTCCACCTCCCTAACGTTACAAAACCCCGTAAATTTGCCTCGCCCACTTATCGTCAGATCCAATTCCGGGGTTTCGAACACGAATAAAAATAAAGGCCATGACCATCTCTCGATCTTCATTTAAATCTTGAATTATCATCGAATTAGCGTTTAGTTACAAATTTAATCCCTGCTAACGCCCTAAACTACCTAATTATGGGTCGGGGTCTCACACATTCAGAGAAACGTATCGATGATGGTGTATATAAGCATCCTGCTGACTCCCTTGCATGGAAAGATTTTGATCAAAGACACATATCTTTCTCTAGTGATTGCCGAAATGTAAGGCTTGGCTTAGCATCTGATGGATTTAATCCATTCAGATCATTGAACATAGTTCACAGCACTTGGCCCGTGGTGTTGATTCCATACAACTTACCACCGTGGTTGTGCATGAAACAACCATTTCTAATTTTGTCTGTACTGATTGATGGACCCAAAGGACCTGGAAATAAGATTGATGTGTATCTACAGCCATTGATCGATGAGTTGAAGGAACTATGGACTAAAGGTATACCCACATTCGATGCGTCAACCAATCAAATGTTTCAGATGCATGCAGCTTTGTTGTGGACTATAAATAATTTTCCTGCCTATGCGATTTTGTCAGGATGGAGCACGAAAGGTCAATATGCATGTCCTTGTTGCAATACAAAAACTCAATCGTGCTGGTTGAAGCATGGAAAAAAGTTTTGCTACTTGGGTCACCGTCGATTCTTACCTGATGGCCATAAGTTTCGAGAGGATAAGGTCTCATTTGATGGCAACCGTGAATACAGGCAAAGACCAAAAACTTTATCCGGGCTAGAGTTGTTGCAACAACTGGAATCAGAAGGTATCCTAACAGAATACAAAAGAGCTGACTTACTAGATAGGCAGAAGACATCGAAAGTGAGAAAAAAGGGTGGTTCTCGCAACCATAGTTGGAAAAAAAAGAGTATATTCTTTGAGCTTATCTACTGGAAGTACAACATAGTTAGGCATTGCCTCGATTTGATGCATATATAGAAGAATTTTTGTGACAATATATTGTGGACCATACTAGCAATTATTGCAAAATCAAAGGACAATGTCAATTCTCGGCACGACTTGCAGGAAATGAATATTAGAAGACCACTACATTTGCAATTAAGAGATTCTAATAAGGCATATGTACCCCCTGCTCAGTTCACGATGAATAAGAATGATAAAGACCTGTTTCTCAAAGTACTAAAGGAAGTGGTAGCACCTGATGGGTATGCATCAAATATATCGCGCTGCGTTCGCACAAGAGATCGAAATATTTTAGGTCTTAAGAGCCATGACAATCATATATTAATGCAGCAACTTATTCCTATAGCTATACGGCGATCACTACCTAAGAATGTGGTCGAAACCTTGATTGAGTTGAGCAACTTCTTTAGGCAGTTGTGCTCTAAGGTAAATCGTGCATCAGACTTGGAGTTTTTACAACAACGTATTGCTGTAACACTTTGTCATCTTGAGAAAATATTTCCTCCATCGCTTTTTCACGTAATGGAGCATTTGCCTATACATTTAGCTGAGGAAGCGTTGATTGCTGGACCAATACAATTTAGATGGATGTACCCAATTGAGAGATATCTTCTTACCTTAAAACAATATGTGCGTAACCGAGCTCACCCAGAGGCTTCAATAGCCAAAGGTTACTTAATGGAAGACTGCATGAACTTTTGTGCACAATATCTTGATGATGTTAAAATCAAGTCTAATCGTCCAGTGAGAAGCTATGATGGTGGTGCTACTACAGGTCGTCCTATCGGGGAAGAGACAATATTTTATCTTAATGATAATGAGTGGATACAAGCTCATCGTTATACCTTGTTCAACACACCAGTGGTTGGGCCATTCATGAGGTAAGGTACATCTTCTTCTCTCAATTTTAAGAATTATAAAAATGAAATATATGACACTTACACATGTTTTAACCCATCCAGGAAGCACCTAGATGTCCTTAAAAGGGAAATGCCGCGTGCAGATGATCATCAAGTTCACCGTGTACACTTTGAACAATTCCACACTTGGTTTATGAAACATGTATGTATTTAACAACTTTAACTTTAAACTATGCTAATTAACAATTTGTGACTCATAGTTTTCATTTAAACAGGTTCAAACTTTACGAAGGACAAACAATGACACTTTTTCTGAAGAAATAATTAGGTTGGCTAGTGGTCCCCATTTCATTGCTAGGAGGTACAAAGGCTACATTTTAAATGGCAATCGTTTTCGTGTGAAAGGCATGGATGATCTTCGAACAACTCAAAATAGTGGTGTAGCTCTAAAGGCTGATACTCTGAGTTATGCTAGTAGGAAGGATAAGAATCCTCGAGTGGGAGTTGTTTACTACTATGGTTATCTGACAGATATTGTTGAAATTCGATACACTAATGACATCAAGTTCGTGTTGTTCAAATGTAATTGGATTGACAACATTCATGGGAAGAAAGAAGATGCATTCAAATTCACCTTGGTCAACTTCAACCATCCGTTATATCGAGAAGATCGATCATCGAATGAACCTTTTATCTTGGCATCACAAGCAGAGCAGGTTTGGTATGTCCCAGATCCCTTGGAACCGAACTAGCAAGTAGTGGTGAAAATCTCTCAGAGAGGTTTATATGATTTGCATTCAACTGATTCTCAAGCCGAACCGTTTATGGATCAACAATTGGAAGAAAATATAGTGGTCCGTGATGAAGAAGCTAGTTGGGTAAGGGAAGGAGCAGAATGAGCAACGATTGACCTTCCAATAGGATACCAATGATATTTCTTGGAAATCATTTTAGTAGATAATTTCTAATGTAGCAACAATTTAAGTTTACTAGTTATTGTCATGCAACATTTTATAGTGATAATTTAGTTGCTTTTCTTATCTTTGTTTGATTTCTGTTCATAGTAGTATTATGGTATAGAATCACATTTCTCTTTCATTTTCTTATATTGCATCAATACATTTTTTTGTGCCGTTTTAAGGTTTTATTACAGGTCCCAATGGAAAAGAGGAAGGATATTGATCATCCTCAAACTATGGCTGATGTGGTGCGCAATACTAGAGCTCGGTCTAGGGATTCTGATGACTTACCCTCTCAGTCACAATCACTAATTCAAGCTTCTTCCACACAGCAACAATCACATGTAAGATGCTAAGACAATATTCGTATAGTGTTATTTAGTTGCTATCCTATTCATAAGTTCAAGATTGACAGGGTGTTATGACAAAGAAAAAGGTTGGTCGTGCCATTTCCCAATGGACACGTATTTACCAAGCATTGTGTTGCTTCTAAGGAAAAAAACGAATTCTCATTAAAATTCAAAATTCACCATGTCAAAGTTATTAAGATACATTCAATGACACACAAGTAATATATTTTCTAGTATTGGGAAATTTAAGAACTTGAACCATATGTATGCGTCAAAAACACACAGAAAACAGACTTTTAGTCTAATTTCTAGAATATCATACGTAAAACAAGTGGTACATATGTGTACCGTTGCCAATGTTTGGATTTTGAAAAGCAACGCACTGCTTATAAAATTGTTAGGAAAGTTATGACCTTTCCCAACGGGTGTGTTGGTTCTCAATATACACCGATTAACCAAATCTTGTGTCGCTTTATTTTTAGACGAACGTAACGGTTCGTTCGAAATCAATAAAGAAAACTTATGACTTTTTCCAATAAGTGTGTCATTTCGTAAAAAAAAAAAATTGAATAATTAAAATTTAATTACCACGGACATGGTAAATCACCACTTCCTTGAGACACATATCATGTTATATTGCCAAATCTTGAAGGGGTGTCTAGTATGGAACTATTCACATAAGAATATCTCAAATTTGAAAAAAAAAATGGTGAAATCCTCGTGTGACGAATTTTGAAGTGATGTCTACTGTCTTGTATGTGTCTAAAGCACCACAGGGAATAAAAACAAATAAACATGGCAAGTGGTTTAATTTGCCACTCATACGTAATCAAAACACTTATAAAATCAATTAGCATCCAAGCTTATTGCTGGCAATGGGACCAATTGCCAAACAATTAGCATCCAAGTTTATGCACTTGCTTTTTCTAAGGGCTGTGACTTTTAGGGCATGAAAGTTAACTAATGGAACAACCCTATTTTTATAGAACTTCTTGTGCCTCTTCACAAAAGGCCATGTCTTTTGAAACTACCTTTAAATTTAAATCCCTTATGACGAAAAGGCATGACTACTCATTTAAAACTTTCTAAGATTAAAAGTCATGTCCTTAAAAAGTATGTAGTTTAATAAAAAGACGTGACTCTTCAAAAGAGCCCATTCCAACATATATTTTTCCGAGAAAATGAAAAATGTCTCATGCAAAATACTACACAATGGTAACATAGATCTAAGTTTCAAAGATATATAGCGCTTTCATAAACCCATACGGAAAAAATATCATTTTCCAAAAGTTACACTTCTACTGTTAAAAGACACAATCATGCCTAGATTAGTCATCTAGTGTGTTGAGCATTCCAGTGATCCCTTTTCGGCACTTCTTGAGTTTATGAATATCATAATTTTGTTATTTGTAAGTCTTTTCTTTTTAATTAAGAAAAATATGAGAGCACCATTTCAATATTCATCTTTTGCATCAAAACAGAATGTCTACGCAACAAACACACAAAGTAATTAAACTCACGAAAATTTGTCTTAAGATTGTTAGAAAAATTGTGTGTCTATTTTTTGTGTTACCGTGACATAAATAACGAAATCAAAGATACCGAAATGATAGAATGATAAAACCTGAAAATCGCATGGAAAGGATCAAGTCTAGTGAAAATACTATGTCCTTAAGACAAATTTCGCCCTCGCTACGGTGCTTACGATTTGAGTGGACGCTTGTCTCCCAGAATAAAATGATCGAATCCACCGAAGTAGCACTCCAATCGATGGGGCTTGGCGAACCAAATAATGAACTTGTACTCTCTCATATGAAGACTCAAAACTCGAAACAATAAATGAAAAAATCCATCTAAAACTCTATATATGTGTCTCCCCCCAAAAGTCTTCATTTAATAAATGGAGAGGGCACTCTTATATAGAATGATTCGTGAATATTCTCAATAGTCACGAAAGGAAGTGACATAACTATTCATCCAAATAGATATCAACGACAAGACACGACTCTACGCTAATAATTAACCCATTAAATTATATAAAATTCAATAGAAATAAATTCTAATTGAATTTCTTCAACCAATATTAAATGGAAATTAATAGGAGTCAATTTTTTATTCACTCCTTAATGATTTTGAACAAATCAATATATGTTCTAAAATCATTTTTTTCCAACAGTAGTTCTTCATTTCAACTAATCCAACCTTGACCGGAAGTTAGAAGGAGAGTCTTCCGATATTGGTGTGAATATATAACCGAAATGAGGGTTTTATGGGGTTCAAATTTCATTATTTACAATTTTTACCTTTTATTTCTAGAAAATATCATTTAACTAATAAATTTCTAAATGAGAACTTGACGCCTTATCTGTCTCGGGGTGTCCCCACTTAACAATTAACAAAATTAATTGAATTTCGCATTTACCCGTTGTGTTAGACATATGGTGACCAGTTAGGTGTGTCCAGAAATAAAAAAAAAAAAAAACCAAACAAGATACTAGCACACAAATTATCAAGCCAAAACTATACCTGCTAAAAATCTTTTATTTTAATATTTGCTCAAGTTTGGTAATTCCACTACTGTCATAGCTATCTGATGGATTGCCACCGTTGTCAACGGCTGGTGCTTCGACCCTGGGAGAGTTCTGCATAGAAAATTATGACCAAGATAAAGATACCAGCAAAACGGGACAGCCCTAGGGTAAGATGGTCCAGTATAGTAACAACAATAACTCAACTGGAAAACTATAGTTATAACACTTGTGTGCTTAAACTAGCACCAAAACGTAAACATTTTGACTTACGTCGGGAGTTGCATCCTGAGGCCGGTCCCTTGACTCTCGGTAAGCTTCTGGTCAAATTATGAAGTTTATAAGGTATAATAAAATAAAAGGGACAAATATTAGTACTTTTGCAGTAGTGAAGTATTGGCTTGCAGAGGAAATTAGTAACTCTTGAGCTAAGATAAAAGAGTAATATTGAAATAATAGCGATTGAGAACCCACATAAGTAATATAACTACCTAGAAACTCAAACGAACCACATACTACAAGATGATGACGACCAATAGAGAGTATGATTCCACTATCAGTCCTTTCAATCTCGAAAGAAAACGGAATCAAATAAGGAAGATGCATCTCAAATAATGTCTACCCTATGGCTAAAAGGCATACTTGTAAATGCTATTGCAAGATAAAAAACATGTAATATTCAGTTTTTATTTTGTCGCAGACATCAATTACTACAACAATCAGAATGTGCATCTAATAGGCTTTTCAAACGAGTGTAACCGGCATATACAAACATATTTGATGAGCCGTTGGGGGAAAACGATAATCAAGTCCACGATTTATGTGAAAGTTTGCAACACTTCAAACTTGACTTTTAGCAGGAAATCATCCAAATTTGGAAAACAAAAGTGACTTTTTGGGTTTCATTTGTTTTAGTTATTCCTAAACTGTCTTTCCCAAGTACACAACATGTACAAGCACAAATACCTTGACAAGGAAAAAATTCATTTTATTTGCATTGCATACTCCTAAATCAAAAATATACAAAAATTGCACAAGTTTATAGCCCAATAGTGATAAGCCGATGTTTTATTGCAACGGTTATCAAACCAACAGCAAAATTTTAACATTGTTATAAAAATTACCAAAACATGTGTCTTTCGCACTTTAGTGTTAAGGTAGAATCAAGAATAAATAGTCCAAATCATCAAAATCCAGCTTGTGTCAACAATAACTGAGAATCATGATTCTTCAGTTCTCAAATAAACTCTTCACACCTTGCAATTCAAATGATGTTTCATCGACCAAAAAACAAAAACAAAAAAAAAAACACAATAAAATGGTCTTAATTCTTAAACTATTGATGAATTTTAGGAGGAGTTAAAGCAAGTCCTTCAAAATAAATATTGAGAAAAAACGTAGACCTAAAATAAACAATAAATTTAAGCATAAAACTCAAATTCATTATAAAGGTGTCATTTTATACTTTAGACATTAGATCCAATAAAGTGCCAAACTGCGATAAAATATGCAAAATGATAACATGTCTATAGTTGGGCATTTTTAATCTTTTGGTGGGCCCGACATAGTCGATTTTTGGCGGGTCATTATGTGGCAGTTTGGTCCGTAATGGATGATTACTTGAAGTTATCGAAAATTACTTTTATTTCAATTTGTTTCTTGTTCAAGTACGAAATGTTTAATGAACTTTTTTTATCTTATCAAATCGGGCAACGAGTCTGCGATTACCTTGGAGCACAAAAATTTGCAAAGATCATTTTTTTTTATCTTAGTTTGATGTCCTGAACCATTTGTCGGCGATTTAACTTGCCACAAATAAATTTGCTGAATGTGTTTTCTCAAATTGAAAGGTTGAACCAAAATAGAACAAATGATAAAGATAAGGTATTAATGCTTCATATATATGTAATCTTATTTATTTTAGTTTCTCATGTGTTATTTTATCTAACTATTTAGGTTCATAATGTAAAAAAAATGTGCAAGGAGTTGAACACTTCTTCTTTTTCGTTCGAACATTGTTAGAATAAATTAAGGTATCAATCAAAATGGATCAAAGAATTCAAGATAAAGAAACAAAAAATAAAAATGAATGTAACTGCATAGTCATATTTTTTAAGCCAACTACGATAAATTTTGGAAGATATGACTGAAACATATGGATTGAAATATGTCGAGTTAGAAGACCACCGGAAAGTAAGGCTGAGAAGGAATGACAAAATAAATGAAAAAGAAAATTTGGTGAAATTAATGGTACAAGCTACTCGATGGTAGAATTATTAGAAGATAAGAGGGAAGACAGAATAACAATGAATAAAGTGAAGAAAATAATGTTTGAAAAAACTTACCTCCAAAAATAAGAAAAACTCAAGCAAAAAATCGAAATGATGTTGCAAAATGACAAAATGATGTTGCAAAAAGGATTGAAGGGGAAATCAATAATCATGTCTATGAATACAAGCACGATGCTTCCATTGTAAGCAGAATATATTCAACATCGATAAATAAAAAATTTCGAGAAAAAAATATAGTTATTATTTTTTTTTCAGCTTAGAATAGTGAATTCAATTTTTTGAAGAAGTTGGTGCAGAATTGTTGCAAAAATCATTTTCCGATATCTCAATTTTGGTTATCATATTGTAAAGAGAATTTATCTAATGAAAATTTAACATTTATGAGGAAAATGTTTGTGAAAAGGTATTTTTAACCATTAAATGCGGAAAAAATTAATAGGTAATTTGACTAATTAACCGTTTGATCCTTTTTACTAGTTAATTTAACCTGTTATCTTGGAGTTAGCTCCAACACCCCGTTTAAACGGGCTGCTATTTCGCTCTGAGGAAAATGTTTGTGAAAAGGTATTTTTAGCCATTAAATGCCAGAAAAATTAATAGGTAATGTGACTAGTTAACCGTTTAAGCTTTTTACTCCTTTTATCTTGGAGTTAGGTCAGTTATTTAAACGGGCATCTATCTTGGAGTTAGGTAAGCTTTTTACTCCTGTTATCCTGTTATCTTGACTAAGTAATAGTTACTCCTTTTTACTAGTTAACCGTCCAAGCTTTTTACTCCTGTTATTTCGCTGTGTCTTCTTTTTAACTCCCCTCCCCCTCCCTCTTTCAAAACCTTAATTTTTCCCCATGACTTCGACGACGTCTGGCGAAGGCACCTCATACGAAGGCGAAGGCGGAGGAACCGGCGAGAAGTTTCGTAAAAGGGCTTCTCGACGGCCCCAACTGACGTCGTACGATCGGCCCCTGCCGACCTTCCTTACAAACCCTAGAAACAACGGCTGGCTCCCCAAACTCGTCGACCCCGCCTCCAAACTCATCTCTTCCAGCGCTCGCTTGTTCTTATCTTCCGTCTTCCGCAAATGCCCCCCGCTTCAACTGCCACCAGGTGTAATTTACACGCGCACACACATTCTGTATTGTTTTTCCCCGAAAATTAGTCGTTTCAATGTGTGCTCATTTTTATTTGGCTGGAGAGTTGCTAGTGAAGAGCTTCAAATTCATTAGTTCGGTATTGTTCATCGATTAGGAGGTTCGGTGTAGTGAACGTTTTCTCTGCTTGCTTTTGGTTACTGTGAGTATGGTAATTATTTCCTTTGAATTTAGGATGATCCCCGAAGTTGGTTAGAGTCACGAGGATTTTCTGGATTGGGTGCTATATTTTCAATTTTAGGTTTACAGGGTTTTGTCCGTTGGGAGATTGTGTTCTGAAGAAGTGTCAAAAACCTTATTTTTGCTTTAGTTCATTTGCTAATAATGGCAGCATCCTACTTAAAAACAGAATGGTTTGATCACATAGGATACCTAATCAAACAAAGATTGATCACATAGGATACCTAATCAAACAAAGACAAATCAAAGGACTTGTGATTTGTGTCTCAATCAATTGGACTTTGCATCTCAACCAATTGAGGATGAGAGAGAATGCGGCAGAGGGAGGAGGGAGAGAACGGCCGGCATTGTTGTCGTGGCAAACACCGGCAAGGAGTACCGGATGCAATAGGTTTGGGTTTTAAAGAATTCTGTTGTGTTAGGAACCCAACCATACACAGATATCTACAAATGTATTGTCACAACTATCCATATGAAGATTCTATATTTGCCCATCTCATATTCTTCTCTTTTGATTTTTCAATTTCATTATGATCCCAGTTTATTGTACATGTTGGATGTTTTATTCGGGTTATAATGCAGGTTGCTAAGTTATTTATTTACTTGTGCTCATGTCGAAATTATGATCTTTTCTTGTTTGTTAGTTATAATGGATGCTGGTAGTATTTTTAGCTTCTTGTATAGTTTCTTTCTTTCTCTCTTTGTTTACGTGTATGTTTGAGGTGATCCTCATGCTTTATATGAGGGACATGGACCGTTGAAGTTATGTAGGCTGATTATAATTCTAGAATGAACGAATTAATATTTCATGACTTCAATGTGAAGTTCCATGGTATAAGTTTCATACCATTTTTGGACTGGATGTTGGCAGAAGGAACAAAACAAGCGCTGCAATCAATTATCTGTTTTCCACTTTATTGGATCTAATGTCTAAAGTATAAAATGGCATTTTTATAACGAATTTGAGTTTTATGCTCAAATTTATTTTTTATTTTAGGTGTACGTTTTTTCTCAATATTTATTTTGAAGGAGTTGCTTTAACTCCTCCTAATTCATCAATAGTTTAAGAATTAAGGCCATTTTATGTGTTTTTTTGTTTTTGTTTTGTTTTTTGGTAGATGAAACATCATTTGAATTGCAAGGTGTGAAGAGTTTATTTGAGAACTGAAGAATCATGATTCCCAATTATTGTTGACACAAGCTGGATTTTGATGGTTTGGACTATTTATTCTTGATTCTACCTTAACACTAAAGTGCGAAAGACACATGTTTTGGTAATTTTTATAACAGCGTTAAAATTTTGTTGTTGGTTTGATAACCATTGCAATAAAACATCGGCTTATCACTATTGGGCTATAAACTTGTGCAATTTTTGGATATTTTTAATTTAGGAGTATGCAATGCAAATAAAATGAGTTTTTTCCTTGTCGAGGTATTTGTGCTTGTACATGTTGTGTACTTGGGAAAGACAGTTTAGGAATAACTGAAACAAATGAAACCCAAAAAGTAACTTTTGTTTTCCTAATTTGGATGATTTCTTGCTAAAAGCCAAGTTTGAAGTGTTGCAAACTTTCACATGAATCGTGGACTTGATTATCGTTTTCCCCCATGTTATTGTCGCTTTTGAAAGTTCAAATCTGCAAATTACATCAGTGAAAATCTTGAAACGGCTCATCAAATATGTTTGTATATGCCGGTTACACTCGTTTGAAAAGCCTATTAGATGCACATTCTGATTGCTGTAGTAATTGATATCTGCGACAAAATAAAAACTGAATATTGCATGTTGTTTTATCTTGCAGTAGCATTTACAAGTATGCCTTTTAGCCATAGGGTAGACATTATTTGAGATGCATCTTTCTTATTGATTCCGTTTTCTTTCGAGATTGAAAAGATTGATAGTGGAATCATACTCTCTATTGGTCGTCATCATCTTGTAGTATGTGGTTCGTTTGAGTTTCTAGGTAGTTATATTACTTATGTGGGTTCTCAATCGCTATTATTTCAATATTACTCTTTTATCTTAGTTCAAGAGTTACTAATTTCCTCTGCAAGCCAATACTTCACTACTGCAAAAGTTCTAATATTTGTCCCTTTTATTTTATTATACCTTATAAACTTCATAATTTGACCAGAAGCTTACTGAGAGTCAAGGGACCGGCCTCAGGATGCAGCTACCGACGTAAGTCAAAATGTTTACGTTTTGGTGCTAGTTTAAGCACACAAGTGTTATAACTATAGTTTTCCAGTTGAATTATTGTTGTTACTATACTGGACCATCTTACCCTAGGGCTGTCCCGCTTTGCTGGTATCTTTATCTTGGTCATAATTTTCTATGCATAATTCTCCTAGGGTCGAAGCACCAGCCGTTGACAATGGTGGCAATCCATCAGATAGCTATGACAGTAGTGGAATTACCAAACTTGAGCAAATATTAAAGCAAATGACTTTTAGTAGGTATGTGGATGGTCGGTAAAGGGTCAAACTATGAATTTGTATTTGCATTGACATGATATGATTTATAGCCTCCGACGGGAGTTGTGCTAGTTATGTGATGTCTAGCCTCCGACGGGAGATGTGTTAGTTATATAAATGGTCTAGCCTCCGACGGGAGATGTGCTAGTACGTTTTAATATTGTCTAGCCTCCAATGGGTGATGTGCTAGTTGGAATATGACAGCTGAGTCGATAAGAGAACCGCGTATTGACCAAAACGGTTGACATACAGTATTGCGTTCTAGACTAACGGATTACTTGTCATCCATGTGTTGTTATGAACTGTTCACTAAGCATGCCATATCATTCATATTCATATAATATTGGCGTAGATATCTCTACTGGGCTTTTAGCTCACCCCTTCATTATTTCAGGTACCGTTGCAGAGACTTGACATGGATTGCATGGATGCATGGTAGTGCATATTTTGAGAAGACTTTCATACTAGGAGTTACATAGCATCTTTAGAACTATTTTTGAAAGATGTAAACTAACTCCTCTTTTGTCCCTTCATTGTATTTGAAAGCAAATGGTGTTGTATTTGTTCAAACTATATTTTGGGGTGATAGGCCGGGAGTGCCACCCATGAATTGTGATATTTGAAATATTTTATCAAATGAAGGATTTTAGAAATTGTATTTTGGGCAATTGTGAGATTTTGGAATGGTAAATAAGATTATGCCATATATCTAAAAATCAAGGCGTGACAAAAACAATCAGATTTACTCGCTAATCAGTAGACGTGATGCCTTGAACGGTTCAGCTTTTTGTGTAAACCAAGACAATAGAATCCACACAGGATCTTTTCGAACACATTTAGTTCTTACGGTTGTGCCCATTTTGGCCTTGGGCAATTCCTGGTTTCATGAATGCTTTAGAGAACTAAGCCTTATTGTTCTCATAGAAGCGGCCCCTTCTCACTCATATAGGTGACTTCCCATTAAGAGTATCCTACTATACCCCACTTGAATTTTCAAGATATGAGAACCATTAAAAGCGTAGTTTACCCTAAGTAACGCTGCAGGCATCACTGTTGTATCATAGGAATGAGTAGGAGAAGTTATCTCCACAGTGATACTACTGAATCACACACAACTTCGTTGTCCCTTTGAATCTAGATCTTGGGATTTCCAGTCAACTAGGTAGGGTTCCATTGAGGCAATTCTTAAATTATAGGCTTAAACCTCATTCCCCTCGATACGTCACTTGTTCTCTTGTCAACACCCCTTAGCTAACGGATCTGTATTTTGTCTTTTGACCTTATGTATCATAGATACCAACATCAAACGAAAACAAGTGCTGTATTGAATTATACTACGATTATCACTTCGACACTCTATGCCTATTCAATTTCCAATTGAATCTTATAATTAATCTGAATTTTAGCACATAGTTAATATACAATTGGGAGTAATTACCATAAATTCTTCTTCCCGCACAATTATGTGACAGTCTAGAATTTGGCACATAATCATTAATATTTTCAAATCATCCGGACAACTAGCATAAGCACAATTGATTACCCATATTTGTATTTACTAAAAACCTTAGTTGTGACAACCCATTTTGTCACTTGCCACTCTATATTTTTTTAAAAAAAAAAAGAGGCGAAAATAAGAAATTATCTCCAATAAATAAATTTCCACATAAAATACCAAGGAAATTAATTTGCAAATTCTTTCACAATATAGAATGATGCAATTAAGAAACATTTAAAAACAAAAACACTCTGGTAGTTAAGCCCAAAAACTAACCAGACTCAATCCAAATATTGAAAACTTTTAAGCGTTTTCAAATATTGAACCTTGCAATCGGCAAGTAATGGTTATCTCATGATTTACATCCAACAACATGGGGCACCAAACCAACTAGGATAGTCGGCTCTCACCGAGAGATCCAGGTTTATTGCTCAACAACGAAACCAATCGTTAAAAAGTTACTAGGCCGTGAAATATATAAAATGGGGACTAGTCAAAAAGTCATACACATGATATCAAATACTCTAAACACTTTATTACAATGGGTATGAAATATGAAACTAACAAATGTAATTTTCTTTAACCCATAAGAAAAACAAATTCCTGGCAATTCTAATACACAAAGGAAACCACCGCAAATTTATATGACTTTTTGGCTAGTGGCCAGTGACTAGATTTTTTTTTTTTTCCAACGAGCACAATAGTCCATTCAAAAACCAGTTAATGAAAATTAGGAATTTTTCTAATGGGCGTGCCATTTCCCAATGGACACGTATTTACCAAGCATTGTGTTGCTTCTAAGGAAAAAAATGAATTCTCATTAAAATTCAAAATTCACCATGTCAAAGTTATTAAGATACATTCAATGACACACAAGTAATATATTTTCTAGTATTGGGAAATTTAAGAACTTGAACCATATGTATGCGTCTAAAACACACAGAAAACAGACTTTTAGTCTAATTTCTAGAAGATCATACGTAAAACAAGCGGTACATATGTGTACCATTGCCAATGTTGGATTTTGAAAAGCAACGCACTGCTTATAAAATTACTATAAAACTGTTAGGAAAGTTATGACCTTTCCCAACGAGTGTGTTGGTTCTCAATAGACACCTATTAACCAAATCTTGTGTCGCTTTATTTTCAAACGAACGTAACGGTTCGTTCGAAATCAATAAAGAAAACTTATGACTTTTTTCAATATGTGTGTCATTTCGTAAAAAAAAGAAAATAAGAGAATAATTAAAATTTAATTACCACTGACATGGTAAACCACCACTTCCTTGAGACACATATCACGTCATATTGCCAAATCTTGAAGGGGCGTCTAGTATGGAACTATTCACATAAGAATATCTCAAATTTGAAGAAAAAAAAAATGGTGAAATCCTCGTGTGACGAATTTTGAAGTGGTGTCTACTGCCTTGTATGTGTCTAAAGCACCACAGGGAATAAAAACAAATAAACATGGCAAGTGGTTTAATTTGCCACTCATACGTAATCAAAACACTTATAAAATCAATTAGCATCCAAGCTTATTGCCGGCAATGGGACCAAGTGCCAAACAATTAGCACCCAAGTTTATGCACTTGCTTTTTCTAAGGCTGTGACTTTTGGGGCATGAAAGTTAACTAATGGAACAACCCTATTTTTATAAAACTTCTTGTGCCTCTTCACAAAAGGCCATGTCTTTTGAAACTACTTTTAAATTTAAATCCCTTATGATGAAAAGGTATGACTACTCATTTAAAACTTTCTAAGATTAAAAGTCATGTCCTTAAAAAGTATGCAGTTTAATAAAAAGACGTGACTCTTCAAAAGAGCCCATTCCAGCATATTTTTCCGAGAAAATGAAAAATGTCTCTCATGGAAAATACTACACAATGGTAACATAGATCTAAGTTTCTAAGATATATAGCGCTTTCATAAACCCATACGGAAAAAATATCATATTCCAAAAGTTACACTTCTACTGTTAAAAGACACCACCATGCCTAGATTAGTCATCTAGTGTGTTGAGCATTCCAGTGATCCCTTTTCGGCACTTCTTGAGTTTATGAATATCATAATTTTGTTATTTATAAGTCTTTTCTTTTCTTTTCTTTTTAATTAAGAAAAATATGAGAGCACTGTTTCAATATTAATCTTTTGCATCAAAACAGAATGTCTACGCAACAGACACACAAAGTAATTAAACTCACGAAAAATTGTCTTAAGATTGTTAGAAAAATTGTGTGTATATTTTTTGTGTTACCGTGACATAAATAACGAAATCAAAGATACCGAAATGATAGAAAGATAAAACCTGAAAATTGCATGTAAAGGATCAAGTCTAGTGAAAACACTATGTCTTTAAGACAAATTTCGCCCTCGCTACGGTGCTTACGATTTGAGTGGGCGCTTGTCTCCCAGGATAAAATGATCGAATCCACCAAAGTAGCACTCCAATCGATGGGGCTTGGCGAACCAAATAATGAACTTGTACTCTCTCATATGAAGACTCAAAACTCGAAACAATAAATGAAAAAATCAATCTAACACTCTATATATGTGTCTCCCCCAAAAGTCTTCATTTAACAAATGGAGAGGGCACTCTCTTATAGAAGGATTCGTGAATATTCTCAATAGTCACGAAAGGAAGTGACATAACTATTCATCCGAATAGATATCAACGACAAGACACGACTCTACGCTAATAATTAGCCCATTAAATTATATAAAATTCAATAGAAATAAATTCTAATTGAATTTCTTCAACCAATATTCAATGAAAATTAATAGGAGTCAATTTTTTATTCACTCCTTAATGATTTTGAACAAATTAATATATGTTCTAAAATCATTTTTTTCCAACAGTAGTTCCTCATTTCAACTAATCTAACCTTGACGGGAAGCTATAAGGAGAGTCTTCCGAATATTGGTGTTAATATATAACCGAAATGAGGGTTTTATGGGGTTCAAATTTCATTATTTAAAACTTTTACCTTTTATTTCTAGAAAATATCATTTAACTAATAAATTTCTAAATGATAATTTGACGCCTTATCTGTCTCGGTGTGTCCCCACTTAACAATTAATAAAATTAATTGGATTTTGCATTTACCCGTTGTGTTCGGCATATGGTGACCAGTTAGGTGTGTCCAGAAATAAAAAAATAAAGCCAAACAAGATACTAGCACACAAATTATCAAGCCAAAACTATACCTGCTAAAAGTCTTTTACTTTAATATTTGCTCAAGTTTGATAATTCCACTACTGTCATAGCTATCTGATGGATTGCCACCATTGTCAACGGCTGGTGCTTCGACCCTGGGAGAGTTCTGCATAGAAAATTATGACCAAGATAAAGATACCAGCAAAGCGGGACAGCCCTAGGGTCAGATGGTCCAGTATAGTAACAACAATAACTCAACTGGAAAACTATAGTTATAACACTTGTGTGCTTAAACTAGCACCAAAACGTAAACATTTTGACTTACGTCGGGAGCTGCATCCTGAGGCCGGTCCCTTGACTCTCGGTAAGCTTCTAGTCAAATTATGAAGTTTATAAGGTATAATAAAATAAAAGGGACAAATATTAGAACTTTTGCAGTAGTGAAATATTGGCTTGCAGAGGAAATTAGTAACTCTTGATCTAAGATAAAAGAGTAATATTGAAATAATAGCGATTGAGAACCCACATAAGTAATATAACTACCTAGAAACTCAAACGAACCACATACTACAAGATGATGACGATCAATAGAGAGTATGATTCCACTATCAGTTCTTTCAATCTCGAAAGAAAACGGAATCAAATAAGAAAGATGCAATAATGTCTACCCTATGGCTAAAAGGCATACTTGTAAATGCTACTGCAAGATAAAACAACATGCAATATTCAGTTTTTATTTTGTCGCAGGCATCAATTACTACAGCAATCAGAATGTGCATCTAATAGGCTTTTCAAACGAGTGTAACCGGCATATACAAACATATTTGATGAGTCGTTTCAAGATTTTTACTGATGTAATTTGCAGATTTGGACTGTCAAAAGCGAAAATAACATGGGGGAAAACGATAATCAAGTCCATGATTCATGTGAAAGTTTGCAACACTTCAAACTTGGCTTTTAGCAGGAAATCATCCAAATTAGGAAAACAAAAGTGACTTTTTGGGTTTCATTTGTTTCAGTTATTCCTAAACTGTCTTTACCAAGTACACAACATGTACAAGCACAAATACCTTGACAAGGAAAGAACTCATTTTATTTGCATTGCATGATACTAAATTAAAAATATCCAAAAATTGCACAAGTTTATAGCCCAATAGTGATAAGCCGATGTTTTATTGCTTTTATTGCAACGGTTATCGACCCAAGAGCAAAATTTTAACACTGTTATAAAAATTACCAAAATATGTGTCTTTCACACTTTAGTGTTAAGGTAGAATCAAGAATAAATAGTCCAAACCATCAAAATCCAGCATGTGTCAACAATAATTGGGAATCATGATTCTTCAGTTCTCAAATAAACTCTTCACACCTTGCAATTCAAATGATGTTTCATCGACCAAAACACAAAAACAAAAACAAAAACAAAAAAAACACAATAAAATGGTCTTAATTCTTAAACTATTGATGAATTAGGAGGAGTTAAAGCAACTCCTTCAAAATAAATATTGAGAAAAAACGTAGACCTAAAATAAACAATAAATTCGGGTTATAATGCAGGTTGCTAAGTTATTTATTTACTTGTGCTCATGTCGAAATTATGATCTTTTCTTGTTTGTTAGTTATGATGGATGCTGGTAGTATTTTTAGCTGCTTGTATAGTTTCTTTCTTTTTCTCTTTGTTTACGTGTATGTTTGAGGTGATCCTCATGCTTTATATGAGGGACATGGACCGTTGAAGTTATGTAGGCTGATTATAATTCTAGAATGAAAAAATTAATATTTCATGACTTCAATGTGAAGTTCCATGGTATAAGTTTCTTACCATTTTTGGAATGGATGTTGCCAGAAGGAACAAAACAAGCGTTGCAATCAGTTATCTGTTTTCCACTTTATTGGATCTAATGTCTAAAGTATAAAATGGCACCTTTATAACGAATTTGAGTTTTATGCTCAAATTTATTGTTTATTTTAGGTCTACGTTTTTTCTCAATATTTATTTTAAAGGAGTTGCTTTAACTCCTCCTAATTCATCAATAGTTTAAGAATTAAGACCATTTTATTGTGTTGTTTTTTTGTTTTTGTTTATGTTTTTTGGTAGATGAAACATCATTTGAATTGCAAGGTGTGAAGAGTTTATTTGAGAACTGAAGAATCATGATTCCCAATTATTGTTGACACAAGCTGGATTTTGATGGTTTGGACTATTTATTCTTGATTCTACCTTAACACTAAAGTGCGAAAGACACATGTTTTTGTAATTAATTTTTATAACAGTGTTAAAATTTTGCTGTTGGTTTGATAACCATTGCAATAAAACATCGGCTTATCACTATTGGGCTATAAACTTGTGCAATTTTTGGGTATTTTTAATTTAGGAGTATGCAATGCAATAAAATGAGTTTTTTCCTTGTCGAGGTATTTGTGCCTGATCATGTTGTGTACTTGGGAAAGACAGTTTAGGAATAACTGAAACAAATGAAACCCAAAAAGTCACTTTTGTTTTCCTAATTTGGATGATTTCCTGCTAAAAGTCAAGTTTGAAGTGTTGTAAACTTTCACATGAATTGTGGACTTGATTATCGTTTTCCCCCATCTTATTTTCGCTTTTGAAAGTTCAAATCTGCAAATTACATCAGTGAAAATCTTCAAACGGCTCATCAAATATGTTTGTATATGCCGGTTACACTCGTTTGAAAAGCCTATTAGATGCACATTCTGATTGCTGTAGTAATTGATGTCTGCGACAAAATAAAAACTGAATATTGCATGTTGTTATATCTTGCAATAGCATTTACAAGTATGCCTTTTAGCCATAGGGTAGACATTATTTGAGATGCATCTTTCTTATTTGATTCCGTTTTCTTTCGAGATTGAAAGAACTGATAGTGGAATCATACTCTCTATTGGTCGTCATCATCTTGTAGTATGTGGTTCGTTTGAGTTTCTAGGTAGTTATATTACTTATGTGGGTTCTCAATCGCTATTATTTCAATATTACTCTTTTATCTTACCTCAAGAGTTACTAATTTCCTCTGCAAGCCAATACTTCAGTACTGCAAAAGTTCTAATATTTGTCCCTTTTATTTTATTATACCTTATAAACTTCATAATTTGACCAGAAACTTACCGAGAGTCAAGGGACCAGCCTCAGGATGCAGCTCCCAACGTAAGTCAAAATGTTTACGTTTTGGTGCTAGTTTAAGCACACAAGTGTTATAACTATAGTTTTCCAGTTGAGTTATTGTTGTTACTATATTGGACCATCTTACCCTAGGGCTGTCCCGCTCTGCTGGTATCTTTATCTTGGTCATAATTTTCTATGCAGAATTCTCCCAGGGTCGAAGCACCAGCCGTTGACAATGGTGGCAATCCATAAGATAGCTATGACAGTAGTGGAATTACCAAACTTGAGCAAATATTAAAGCAAAAGACTTTTAGCAGGTATAGTTTTGGATTGATAATTTGTGTGCTAGTATCTTGTTTGGCTTTATTTTTTTTATTTTTGGACACACCTAACTGGTCACCATATGTCGACCACAACGGGTAAATGCGAAATCCAATTAATTTTATTAATTGTTAAGTGGGGACACACCGAGACAGATAAGGCGTCAAGTTATCATTTAGAAATTTATTACTTAAATGATATTTTCTAGAAATAAAAGGTAAAAATTGTAAATAATGAAATTTGAACCCCATAAAACCCATATTTAGGTTATATATTCACACCAATATTCGGAAGACTCTCCTTCTAGCTTCCCGTCAAGGTTGGATTAGTTGAAATGAGTAACTACAACCTAGCGTTTAATTGGAATGGTTAACCTGATCCTCATCGTCGCCTTCGACAAAGGGATAGTTTTTTTATTATCAGTAAAGGTTACTAAAGCCAAACACTCATTGATGGTCTCTGAACCCCAAAGTCCATAGGTGGACATCTAAGAATGTTGATTTCAGATTAGTCAACTTGCATTGAAAGAAAGAAACGAGACAGTGGACAAAAGCCTTCAAGGCAAGCCTGATCATGGTTTGACTTCCTTGGATTGCTCACGTTTGCCTCAGATTCCAATCCTTGCTCTGAGAAGCAAGCGATGTTCTTCTAACACTTAGAGAGAAAGATGTAAGAATTGCAAATTATAATATAGTTGTGGTTGTTTTGGATTCTATATCCTTATAAATAACAACTAAATGTGTGTAAAATTATATATTTGTTTGTCATGCCACCCATGTATCTCTGTGTCCTCATTTTTTTTATGTTGTAACTTGTATCCCGTGTCCGTGTTCGTGCATGTTGTGTGATGAAAATCAATTTAGAGTTTGTTTTTTCTTTTTTGGGCGTGCATGCAATGCATCCATGTTCTTTGCATGTTGTGTGTGAAATGAAACTTCACTAATAGATCTATATGCTCTGGTTCCTGCAGTTTTCTGATAACTTCGATTTTTAGAATTTTTATGCCTTAAAGAGTGGGAAGCAATAAACTGACGTTTGATTGCTGTTGTGCGTCTTCTGATATACCCAACGCTGAACATTTCCTTGACTGTTAATCTTCCCTTTCTTGGGGGTTAAACGGTTTATGTCAAGCTACTAATGTTGTTTGCTTGTTTCTGTGGGCATGAACCTTTTTTCTTGGTTGGATCTCCTGTTGCATGCATTTGCATGCGCACTTGCAGGTTTGTGCATCTGTGCTTTGATTGTTTGAGTTGGCTACATGGGTTTCATGTTTGCATAGGCATGTGACGCATGTTTTTGTGTACTCTTTTTAGTTTCTCTGAAAAAGCCATTTTTGGTGATCTTTCTTTTTTTTTCCTCCGTACTTTTTAGATGCTCTAAGTCTAGATGCACTGAACTTGTAAATCTTGAAATCTTGATTTATCAGAAGTTCATCTAAAGACAAGAAAGTTATCTTTTGGTGAAAAAGATTGTCTTCTGTCTTTAACGTTTTTTTTTTTCAGATTCAGTCCACTTTTTAGAATTCTAAATATCCTCTGGTTAAGAGAAAACGCAAGTGCGGAATAGTTAATTTAAGTGTGGAAACAAAGTTAAAGATGATCTAAAAATGAGCTGGCTTTTTAACATATCCCAAACGATGGTTGCTTGTAAGTCGTGACGCATGTGTCTTGCTTATGTGAAATTCATCACTTGTATGTATTCCCTTTGCCTCTGAGCATACTTATAAAGCTAATGCCACATGTATTTATCTTGGCACAAGGTTCATATTCATTGGGATGCTTAATTTATCTTCCTTAGCCCTTCAACACGTGAGTAGGGTGGGAGTAACAGTTTGCTAATTTTTGCTTTTTAGGTTACCAATTTGCTGGGGACCTGTTGCTTCCCACCAACTTTTTATCTTCCAAAATTGTGTTACTCCTTTTGGGGACATTTCTATTTTGTCAGTTCAATTAATGTCGAGACAGTTAATTTACTGCTCAACACTAACCTAAATTGTACCACTTGGATAGAATGGTTTATGTGTTAATGTTGCTTCCTCGAACCGGGTCCAGATGTCTGTGTATATATGGACTGATGCTGTATTTGGTTAAATTGTGTGGTACAGATCTGAGGTTGATCGTTTGACAGAACTGCTGCGTTCAAAAACTATTGATTTACCTAATAATGGGAATGACCACAGATTGGGTGAAATAAATGTTCCACAGCCGGTGTCTGCATATGAAGTACGACAAAATGTTTCTATTAGCCGAATGCAGGACAATATAATGGAGACCCACCGATTTGATAGGCGCATTTCAACTCCCTTGATCAGTTCACAAGTATGTTAACATGCTTTTTCTATTCTTTTTAACAGTTCCGTGAATGTTTGCTTTATTCCTGTGACAGAATTTGTTTCAGTTTCTAAAGTTATATGGCTGCAATATGGGACTCGACTTCACTTTTATAAGATCAAATTGTCTTCAGGTCAGTGAACAAGCTTTTGCATCACCTGCTGAGCTTGCAAATGCATACATGGGTAGTAAGCCTTCGAAAGTGTCTCCATCAATGTTAGGCTTGCGCAGCCAAGCATTGAGGAGAAATGCAAATATGCTGGATAACGTATCCTATCCCCCAAAGATGCATTTTCATGTTGGAATTCCTGAAAATGGTTCTACGAACCCAAGATACCGAGGCAGATCGGCTGTATATACCATGGCTCGTACGCCGAATTTGAAGTTTAATCCAACTGCTACCCAAAAGGTTCAGCTGCTGGCCAATATGTTTCTGCCATATTAATTTATTTTGTTTCCTAGGTTTAAAACTTGTCTGTCTTGCTCAATTTCAGGGTTCCACTTCCGCGTATGATAGTTATGGCGGACCATCTGCATCACCATCTCTGTATGTGCGGGAGCATGATGCACAATTTGGGTCTAAGCAATTGGTAATTTTCCAGGAGATTATGAAACTGCCATGTCTTTGCTTGAAGTATGAGTGATATATTTCTCATTCAGATTCTTTTTTCTTTCAGGCTCTAAAACGTAGGAGTTCTGCATTAGAAGGTGATACTGGTTCTATTACTCCCATACGCAGACTTCGGCAGAAAACTACTCTTTCAACTCCACAAAATTTGAGCTTGCCGATAAATAGAATATGCAGACTTCGGCAAAAAACTACTCTTTCAACTCCACAAAATTTGAGCTTGCCGGTAAATAGAAGTCCTCGACCGCCTATATCTTCAACCCGAAAACCGTTTCCCGTAGAAGAACCTAATTATAGAACCTTGCATCCATTTGGAGAAAGCAAGGATAACATCCCTAGCACAAGTTATACTCCCCCTCCTTCTAAGTCCAGTGAGATGGCTACAAGAATATTACAGCAGCTTGAAAATTCGGTTCCGAAGGAGAAATCATCAGAAGGAAAGGTTGTTACTGGAATGTACAAATCACCCAGTCAATTGACGCCAAGTATGCTACGAGGACAGGCTCTTCGAAGCCTAGAGGATGTGGATTCATCAAAGATTTTGCAGAACGCCCTAGAGAGTCATAAGTTGGACGAATTGTGCAACATCTCTCTGCTTGATGCTCGTCATACTACCTCTCAAAAGCAAGACAAACTCGAAGTAAATGGCCCAAAAGAGATTATTGTTTCTCGCGCGACAGTGGCTCCTGCCATAATCAGGGAAGCTACGGTTTCAGATAAAGATGCCGGTGTTAACACTGAAGATTCAGTTTTCACACTGCCGCTCAGTCAACCTCCTCAAAAGAAATGGGCTTTTCATATGAGTATGCATGAGGTTGGTGCTGTCTCATTTTTTTGTCCATCTACTCTGAAAGATTTTTTAAAATTTTTTTTTTTGAGACGAGGAAGGGAAGCAACTGCTAGCGGGAGTTCAATGAGAGGACCTCTGGGCTTACATTGATCATAGTGACAACATTAATCGGCTAGGCTAATCTTAAAGTCTTACTCAGTCAATCCACTGACTTCTCTTTTCTTCTTTTTCTGATGTTTTTTATGAACCACTCACGCCATTGATTATTGTTCTAATGTAGGTTGAAGCCATGCAATTAGATCTTTAGCTTATGTTTCTACTAATTATAGCCCTTGACTATAACTGGAGGGTAAATCTTCATAGTTTACTGGTGACCAAGAATAGTTGCATTTCACGTAACAATGACTCCAAGTTATGATGGTGCTCATCAGAGCTACACTTCTATACTTAGCCTCCTTGTTCTTGTTGATGCGCTGTTATAGATAGCTTGCAAGCCTGTCATTCCTTCCAGATTTTTGGTCCTTTGCTTAGTCATCCCCTCTTCGAGCCTCTACTGAATTTGGCTGACTTCGCCCCGTAATCAAACTTTAGTTTCACCTCGATATTGTGTGCGCGAAATTAATTTGTATTTTTGGGATTTCTTTGCTTGTTTCATTTATATGGCTTTTATAGTATGCAACAAATTAATCCTTTTCGTTTTCTCATGAAGGATTTTCTGGACTTGGATGATGAGATTCAGTCGAGTGAAACTACATCTACGCCGTTGTCTCAGGAGAAAGTAAAACAAGAGAATGTTGCGGTGGAGAGCAAAATTGCATGTAATGAAGCAGTGATGGTGAACAAAACTTCAACATTGTCTGAAATCAAACCACCTGATGGTCCTCTAATAAAGAATTCAGCTGAGTTAGGAACTTCTGATGCGCCTATGGCTGTTGAGAAAACCACCACATTTACTTTCAATACTGTGCCTGCTTCCAGCACAACTTTTCGGCCAGTTGTGGAAACTGTTCAATCAACCTTAGCATTTGATGCGATTGTTCCACTTAAAGAATCAAATTCAACTCCTACTCTTTTTAGCGTTGACTATGAAAGTGTCGATAATGTTCCCTCACTCCCGCTTTCTTCTCCATCTGCTGTCAGTGAATCTCTAGGCCTACATTCCTCCATTGGAATCAAAGCGTTCAAACAGGTTAGTATCTTGTTCATTGCTTGGCGGTCCTGTGTGAGCATGGCAGAGTAGGATGTTGTCTCTGTGTTCGTATGTGTTTTTACTACGTCTCTTGTACATAGTATCGTATCTTCACCCTTGTTGCTGTTTGGTCAATTTTATAGTCTTCCAAATCTATAGCAAAGTACCACACGTGTGCAGAATATTATGGTGTACATATTGGACATAGCTTTTTGAGGTGTTAGTGTGGTTTTGTAGGATATGGTGCATGAGGGTGGACAATTGCCGAGAGAAGAAAATTGCTGTGTGGCTTCAAACCGTGAGGAACATTGTTGAGCAATATCCACGGCCTTAAATGAAACGAACTACAGTGAAATGATTTAGCACCCTTGGGAATCTCCTTCAAATCTATTGGTTTATCTGGTTATGTCTACATCTGCTAATTTATATAGTTCCATTTACTCTAATTCGACTATTGTATGTTATCCCAAATTGAATTAATGAGAAATAGGTCCGTATCTCGAGTTTCTAGAATAAACAGAAGAGATCTGCAAATGTGAGCAATTGGAAGTCAAACCATGATCAGGCTTGCCTTGAAGGCTTTTTTCCACTGTCTCGTTTCTTTCTTTCAATGCAAGTTGACTAATCTGAAATCGACATTCTTAGATGTCCACCTATGGACTTTGGGGGGTCAGAGACTATCAACGAGTGTTTGGCTTTAGTAACCTTTACTGAGAATAAAAAAACTACCGATTTGTCGCAGGTGACGATGAGGATCAGGTTAACCATTCCAATTAAACGCTAGGTTGTAGTTGTTAGAAAAATTGTGTGTATATTTTTTGTGTTACCGTGACATAAATAACGAAATCAAAGATACCGAAATGATAGAAAGACAAAACCTGAAAATCGCATGGAAATGATCAAGTCTACTTAAAACACTATGTCCTTAAGACAAATTTTGCCCTCGCTACGGTGCTTACGATTTGAGTGGGCGCTTGTCTCCAGGATAAAATGATCGAATCCACCAAAGTAGCACTCCAATCGATGGGGCTTGGCGAACCAAATAATGAACTTGTACTCTCTCATATGAAGACTCAAAACTCGAAACAATAAATGAAAAAATCAATCTAAAACTCTATATATGTGTCTCCCCCAAAAGTCTTCATTTAACAAATAAAGAGGGCACTCTTATATAGAAGGATTCGTGAATATTCCCAATAGTCACGAAAGGAAGTGACATAACTATTTATCCGAATCGATATCAACGACAAGACACGACTCTACGCTAATAATTAATCCATTAAATTATATAAAATTCAATAGAAATAAATTCTAATTGAATTTCTTCAACCAATATTTAATGGAAATTAATAGGAGACAATTTTTTATTCACTCCTTAATGATTTTGAACAAATCAATATATGTTCTAAAATCATTTCTTTCCAACAATCCCCGACATGAATAAAAATTGGCTGGATAAACAATGCAAAAAATAATGCAGACGACTGAGAGAGTACAAATGAAAATCTCCTGCATAGGATAGGTAGCTTTTGGCTTTGAATCTTCCCTTGTGAAAAGCAATCGGATTTACTCGCTAATCAGTGGACGTGATGCCTTGAACTGTTCAGCTTTTTGTGTAAATCAGGACAATAGAATTAACACAGGATCTTTTCAAACACATTTGGTTCTTACGGTTGTGCCGATTTTGGCCCTGGACAATTCCTGGTTTCATGAGTGCTTTAGAGAACTAAGCCTTATTGTTCTCATAGAAGCGGCCCCTTCTCACTCATATAGGTGACTTCCCATTAAGAGTATCCTGCTATACCCCACTTGAATTTTCAAGATATGAGAACCATTAAAAGCGTAGCTTACCCTAAGTAACGCTGCAGGCATCACTGTTATATCATAGGAATGAGTAGGAGAAGTTATCTCGGCAGTGATACTACTGAATCACACACAACTTCATTGTCCCTTTGAACCTAGATCTTGGGATTTTCAATCAACTAGGTAGGGTTCCATTGAGGCAATTCTTAAATTATAGGCTTAAACCTCATTCCCCTCGATACGTCACTTGTTCTCTTGTCAACACCCCTTAGCTAACGGATCCGTATTTTGTCTTTTGACCTTATGTATCATAGATACCAACATCAAACGAAAACAAGTGTTGTATGGAATTATACTACGATTATCACTTCGAGACTTACCATACTACTCTATGCCTATTCAATTTGCAATTGAATCTTGTAATTAATCTGAATTTTAGCACAGAGTTAATATTCAATTGGGAGTAATTACCATAAATTCTTCTTCCCCCACAATTATGTGACAGTCTAGAATTTGACACATAATCATTAATATTTTGAAATCATCCGGACAACTAGCATAGGCACAACTGATTACCCATGCTTGTATTTACTAAAAATTGTAGTTGTGACAACCCATTTTGTCACTTGCCACACTATTTTTTTTTTTAAAAAAAAAGAGGCGAAAATAAGAAATTATCTCGAATAAATAAATTTCCACATAAAATTCCAAGAAAATTAATTTGCAAATTCTTTCACAATATAGAATGTTGCAATTAAGAAACATTTAAAAACAAAAACACTATGGTAGTTAAGCCCAAAAACTAACCAGACTCGATCCAAATATTGAAAACTTTTAAGCGTTTCCAAACATGGAACCTTACAATCGTCAAGTAATGGTTATCTCATGATTTACATCCAACAACATGGGGCACCAAACCAACCAGGATTGTCGGCTCTCACCCAGACATCCAGGTTTATTGCTCAACAACGGAACCAATCGTTAAAAAGTCACTACGCCGTCAAATATACAAAATGGGGACTAGTCAAAAAGTCATACACGTGATATCAAATACTCTAAACTCTTTATTAGAATGGGTATGAAATATGAAACTAACAAATGTAATTTTCTTTAACCCATAAGAAAAACAAATTCCTGGCAATTCTAATACACAAAGGAAACCACCGCAAATTTATATGACTTTTTGGCTAGTGGCCGGTGACTCGAATTTTTTTTTTCCAATGGGCACAATAGTCCATTCAAAAACCAGTTAATGAAAATTAGGACTTTTTCTAATGGGCGTGCCATTTCCCAATGGACACGTATTTACCAAGCATTGTGTTGCTTCTAAGGAAAAAAATGAATTCTCATTAAAATTCAAAATTCACCATGTCAAAGTTATTAAGATACATTCAATGACACACAAGTAATATATTTTCTAGTATTGGGAAATTTAAGAACTTGAACCATATGTATGCGTCAAAAACACACAGAAAACAGACTTTTAGTCTAATTTCTAGAATATCATACGTAAAACAAGCGGTACATATGTGTACCGTTGCCAATGTTTGGATTTTGAAAATCAACGCACTGCTTATAAAATTACTATAAAACTGTTAGGAAAGTTATGACCTTTCGCAATGGGTGTGTTGGTTCTCAATAGACACCTACTAACCAAATCTTGTGTCGCTTTATTTTTAGACGAACGTAACGGTTTGTTCGAAATCAATAAAGAAAACTTATGACTTTTTCCAATAAGTGTGTCATTTCGTAAAAAAAAAAAAGTGAATAATTAAAATTTAATTACCACTGAAATGGTAAACCACCACTTCCTTGAGACACATATCACGTCATATTGCCAAATCTTGAAGGGGCGTCTAGTATGGAACTATTCACATAAGAATATCTCAAATTTGAAAAAAACAAATGGTGAAATCCTCGTGTGACGAATTTTGAAGTGGTGTCTACTGCCTTGTATGTGTCTAAAGCACCACAGGGAATAAAAACAAATAAACATGGCACGTGGTTTAATTTGCCCCTAATACGTAATCAAAACACTTATAAAATCAATTAGCATCAAAGCTTATTGCCGGCAATGGGACCAAGTGCCAAACAATTAGCATCTAAGTTTATGCACTTGCTTTTCCTAAGGGCTGTGACTTTTAGGGCATGAAAGTTAACTAATGGAACAACCCTATTTTTATAGAACTTCTTGTGCCTCTTCACAAAAGGCCATGTATTTTGAAACTACCTTTAAATTTAAATCCCTTATGATGAAAAGGTATGACTACTCATTTAAAACTTTCTAAGATTAAAAGTCATGTCCTTAAAAAGTATGCAGTTTAATAAAAACACGTGACTCTTCAAAAGAGCCAATTCCAACATATTTTTCCGAGAAAATGAAAAATGTCTCTCATGCAAAATACTACACAATTGTAACATAGATCGAAGTTTCTAAGATATATAGCGCTTTCATAAACCCGTATGGAAAAAATATCATTTTTCAAAAGTTACACTTCTACTGTTAAAAGAAACCACCATGCCTAGATTAGTCATCTAGTGTGTTGAGCATTCCAGTGATCCCTTTTCGGCACTTCTTGAGTTTATGAATATCATAATTTTGTTATTTGTAAGTGTTTTCTTTTCTTTTCTTTTTAATTAAGAAAAATATGAGAGCACCGTTTCAATATTAATCTTTTGCATCAAAACAGAATGTCTACGCAACAAACACACAAAGTAATTAAACTCACGAAAATTTGTCTTAAGATTGTTAGAAAAATTATGTGTATATTTTTTGTGTTACCGTGACATAAATAACGAAATCAAAGATACCGAAATGATAGAAAGATAAAACCTGAAAATCGCATGGAAAGGATCAAGTCTAGTGAAAACACTATGTCCTTAAGACAAATTTTGCCCTCGCTACGGTGCTTACGATTTGAGTGGGCGCTTGTATCCCAGGATAAAATGATCGAATCCACCGAAGTAGCACTCCAATCGATGGGGCTTGGCGAACCAAATAATGAACTTGTACTCTCTCATATGAAGACTCAAAACTCGAAACAATAAATGAAAAAATCAATCTAAAACTCTATATATGTGTCTCCCCCAAAAGTCTTCATTTAACAAATGGAGAGGGCACTCTTATATAGAAGGATTCGTGAATATTCCCAATAGTCACGAAAGAAAGTGACATAACTATTCATCCGAATAGATATCAACGACGTGACACGACTCTACGCTAATAATTAACCCATTAAATTATATAAAATTCAATAGAAATAAATTCTAATTGGATTTCTTCAACCAATATTAAATGGAAATTAATAAGAGTCAATTTTTTATTCACTCCTTATTGATTTTGAACAAATCAATATATGTTGTAAAATCATTTTTTTCCAACAATCCCCGACATGAATAAAAATTGGCTGGATAAATAATGCAAAAAATAATGCAGACGACTGAGAGAGTACAAATGAAAATCTCCTGCATAGGATAGGTAGCTTTTGGCTTTGAACCTTCCCTTGTGAAAAACTATCGGATTTACTCGCTAATCAGTGGACGTGATGCCTTCAACTGTTCAGCTTTTTGTGTAAACCAAGACAATAGAATTCACACAGGATCTTTTCGAACACATTTGGTTCTTATGGTTGTGCCCATTTTGGCCCTGGGCAATTCCTGGTTTCATGAGTGCTTTAGAGAACTAAGCCTTATTGTTCTCATAGAAGCGACCTCTTCTCACTCATATAGGTGACTTCCCATTAAGAGTATCCTGCTATACCCCACTTGAATTTTCAAGATATGAGAACCATTAAAAGCGTAGCTTACCCTAAGTAACGCTGCAGGCATCACTGTTCTATCATAGGAATGAGTAGGAGAAGTTATCTCCGCAGTGATACTACTGAATCACACACAACTTCGTTGTCCCTTTGAATCTAGATCTTGGGATTTCCAGTCAACTAGGTAGGGTTCCATTGAGGCAATTCTTAAATTATAGGCTTAAACCTCATTCCCCTCGATACGTCACTTGTTCTCTGGTCAACACCCCTTAGGAAACGGATCCGTATTTTGTCTTTTGACCTTATGTATCATAGATACCAACATCAAACGAAAACAAGTGTTGTATGGAATTATACTACGATTATCAGTTCGAGACTTACCATACTACTCTATGCCTATTCAATTTTCAATTGAATCTTATAATTAATCTAAATTTTAGCACAGAGGTAATATACAATTGGGAGTAATTACCATAAATTCTTCTTCCCCCACGATTTTGTGACAGTCTAGAATTTGGCACATAATCATTAATATTTTCAAATCATCCGGACAACTAGCATAGGCACAATTGATTACCCATACTTGTATTTACTAAAAACCGTAGTTGTGACAACCCATTTTGTCACTTGCCACTCTATTTTTTTAAAAAAAAAAGAGGCAAAAATAAGAAATTATCTCCAATAAATAAATTTCCACATAAAATACCATGGAAATTAATTTGCAAATTCTTTCACAATATAGAATGGTGCAATTAAGAAACATTTAAAAACAAAAACACTCTGGTAGTTAAGCCCAAAAACTAACCAGACTCGATCCAAATCACTACAACATATTAGAACAACGGCGACAAAAATAGCGACAAACCAAAAAATGCATCGGCATTGAGTATGTATTGGCGACACAGTTTGACAAACTCATCGGCGATTCTTGTCGCTAATCATTAGCCTGCAGAAACTCGTGGAACTATTTTTGGCGACTAAATTTGATATACTTTCGGCGATGAAAATTGTTGTCGCCGAAGAGTGACCGGCCAGCAAAAGTGTGCGTCGTTAGGGTGCCGGCCTCGGGTCAATGGTTTAATTTCATAAAACAGAACTTTCCTCCAATAATTTAAAATAAGTATAATGGATAGTCCGGAGTATCGATCCACAGGGAAAAGATAGTTGAATTCAAAGAGTTCGCAAATTTGGTTTTTCGACGTTTCGGACGTCAACCTCAAAATTTGTTTGGTGATTGGTTAACAATTATACTACAAAATGAGGGGAAAAACTAGATTAAGGAGTGGGGTTAAGTCCTTAAGTTTGGTCTATTCAAATCTTCCGTTGGTCTATCTCTTCTCTTTATAACTCAATCTAGCCCCCGGTTCCGGGTTTTAGATCGGAAAATACTTCGATGAAAATCAGGATTTTAATTCATAAAATGGTTTGATGGATTCTTTCAAGTTCAAGAGAATGGGATCAAAAGATGAAGGTCATTGATCCAAGTATTAGATATACCAACTCTAAGGACGGCTATAACTAAGCAAGAACTTAACTCTTCATTTTTGTTTCAATAGGAAGAATTTAGAAAGATCCATCAATGGACATTAAATACATATGGAGAAGATATAGACCAACATGGTTTTGAATAAACCTC
This sequence comes from Arctostaphylos glauca, assembly GCA_019985065.2. Classification (NCBI taxonomy): domain Eukaryota; kingdom Viridiplantae; phylum Streptophyta; class Magnoliopsida; order Ericales; family Ericaceae; genus Arctostaphylos; species Arctostaphylos glauca. The sequence continues at coordinate 42,950 of JAHSPW020000086.1, read as the reverse complement.
ACATTTAGACTTAACCCACACTAGTTTAGCTACTCATATTTACTATAAACATGAAAGAAGTAAGAGAAAACATGATTAACAAGCTTATCTAAAGAGAAAAGGAATGATCTAGCCAAAACTATACCAGAAATCTCTTAGAAAATCAGATTTTAAGGTGAGAAATGCAATACTAATGGAAACATAAAAGTAAATCTTACCAATATTTGAGTGATTCCAAGAGAATACAAGGATTCACAAGAGCAAAACACTAAAGATTAACAAACTTACTCAAAACTTGAAGTGTAATACATGAAGAACAAAATATCCTAAGGCAAAAGGGAGGCAAGAGCTCTCAAAATCTGATAATATCTGTGTATTCTATGTGTAATGTGTGTAGAGAGAGACCCCCTTAGCCAAGGAATACAACCTACAAAATATCCTAACAAACTAGGTGCTATTACAATTCTATCCTTCAAATTGGCATAATAAGAAGCTTCTTATTCTTTCCCCCAGGCTACAATCCTTTTTGGTCCCCTGATTTGGCACAAAAATCATTGTAAAGTGGTCTCCAAAGGTCAGCCATCCCAGACAAGATTTGGTCTGTTCGTACTTGATACACCGGTGTCAAGTAATTGAGGCACCGGTGTCACTATGGCTCTGTATCTGGTATTGTTGTGAAAGGAGTGGCACCGGTGTAGAGGAATTGAGGCACCAGTGTCACTATGGCTATGTATCTGGATCTTCTTTGCAATTGGCAGAGACACCGGTGTAAAGGAATTGAGGCACCGGTGTCATGGGCACTCTGTATTCTCCATCCTTCACTGCCATCAGAAGGGACACTGGTGCATAGAAATCAGAGGCACCGGTGTCAACCTTGGTCTCTGTATTTTGGCTTCTTCAGTGGAATAAGGGGAGACACTGGTGTCAAGGGAATGGAGCACCGGTGTCACTGATCTCTAGAAATTGCTTCTCCCAACCAAGTTTGGGCTTTTACCCTTCGTACCTCGTGTGACCTCTGGGGACCTTATTTGACTTTTGAAGAGTTGACTTAGGCACTTCAGGGTCCTCTTTTCTCTGTTTGACCTACACGGGACATGAAATACCTTTTCGTGCATTATCGAGTGTAAACATGGAATAATACGTGCACGCAAGTTAAAATAGACGTGTTGAGCCGTAAAATACACAATAACATGCGCTCATCACACCCCCCAACTTGAAGGTTACTAGTCCCTAGTAACTAATCAGGCAATCATGTCTCCTTAATGATGCGAGTGAACGATTATATGCTTTTTGTAGTTTCCCAAGCGATTAGGATCATCGGGTACCACATCCAACTCGTGCATAGTGTTATGAACCCAAGTTGAACAATTCCGATCATTAGATGTGTGCAAAGTGTATGGTTTTCAATCTCTCTCACTCTCAAAAAGGGATTCTCTCCAGAATATGGCAATAGTCACCTCCACTTAGTGCGCGCAATGATGCAAAAGCAAACAAGAGGCTAAGCATTCCACAGAATTCAATAGACAAACATGAGAAGTATGTACGCACACGATTCACAAGGAATAAGAGAAGAAACGGTTACCATACATTCTACACTACAATGCATATATTTGGGAATCCAAAACACACTTAAGATCAAAAAGGACTTTATAGCTTATAACGATTCGGTTTTCAAAGAGATGTGTAAAAAACAGTGCCGGCATACAATGAATGGCTCAGGTCATAACTACCCCAAATTTTTGCCGGCACTACTCACTACTCAATACTAGATGTGTGTAACAACGTAAAACAAATAGAAAAATGACAAGTAGATAACCACCGACTCCACATATGACATATGAACCTAAACTATCTCTCCACAAGCCAAGTCGGGTGTGTGTAGCAAGCAATCACTGCTCCGGTGGTGGGGGCACATACACAACCAGTGCCCTATCTAACCCTGTATCAGCTTCAATAGACCCACCCTCTGCTGAATCACTCAAGTAGATCACATTTGTACCGGCAGGAGATTCAGAAGCATGGGTGGAGGGTGGATCAGTGGCACATCTCACAGAAGGCCCAGTGGGTGTATCATCCCCAACTTCTTCAGTTTCAGATAGCACCGGTGTCATCACCTTTTTCTTTCCCTTTCCCCTCTCTCTGTTTTTCAGCTCTAGTACATCACGGGAAGCCTTGGTGCGACGCTCCGGGAGATTTCCAGCAAAACTCTCCCTTTCTCCCCCCTTGTCACTCTCATCTTTACTTTTACTGTTGTCCTTTGCACTGTCCGTCTCACTTTCATTGACTTCATCTTTCTCCTCCTCATTCTCATCATCCCCACTCTCTTCGCTCTCCTCATCAGAGCTCTCCACGAATTTCTTTTCTGCCAACTCGCCCATATATTTTGCTGTAAACCGGGCAATGCTCAAACACTTTTGGATCTTCCTATCCGCTTTGTCCTGCCTTTTATTCACCTTTTTCAGCTCGTTCAAGATTAAGGTTTGGCGTTGGACAATGATCTCATTCCATTGTTCTTGTCTCTCCCAGGGGTTCTTGGATTTAGGTGCTTTCACACCGGAGTGGAAGTCGGGCTTGGAGTGTTTGTTGGATAGTGCATGGCTTTTGGCTTTCGAGGTTTCGGTGATTGGTCCGGGTACTCCCTCAATCATCTTTTCACCCGCCCTTTTAGGCACCTTATGTTGCAAACAGAAATGAGTAACCATGGCCGGGAAGATTAAGTTCGCAGTCCCACTCGCCCTTTCTCTGAAGTACACCATCTCTTGGAAGATCGTTCGGCCGAAGTCTATCACTTTTCCCAACATGAAAGCATGCATGAAGGCTATCGTTCGCGGGGGTACCCTTTTGTCACTTGCCAAAGGGTACACATTGTGCTTCATGATTTTGTTGAGGAGATGGTAATCCTCATGTAATCCCCCGGGTCAGAACTTTCCCTTATATCCCTTTGGATTTGTCATTACCCTCTTCGCAAACATCTTCCCATCGAAGGATGCCGGATCGAAAGCATACTTGGGATCGAAAGCATACTTGGGAATAATAACGTTCTCTGGATCGGGTATAGGGCATTGCAAGTATTCTGATATCCTCTCGGCGGTGATCCACACGTTGACTCCTCTCACCTCCGCCACCATTCTTGGTTCGGAGGTGTTCAAATTTTCCAATCTCACCGACCGATAGAAACCTTCTATCATTCCTCGAATGTAGCCCAGAACCACTTCAAAGAACCGTGTCAAACCCCTTTGGTCTAAGTTTTGAACAACCGCATTCGAGTCCGTCAAACTCTCCCTCAAGACTTGCCTCTCGCAAGTAACCTTCTTTCTCTCACACTTTTCTTCCCACTCTTTCTGTCCCTTATCCCCCTCATCTGTAATTCTCTGTTTCTTGCTCTTAGACCCACTTTCTTCCCCTTGATTTTTCCGTTTTGAACCACTCGGGGTCTTAGAAATAGAGGATTTCCTTGAAGTTGGCTTAGTTTTTCACTTGGAACGGGAAGTAGAGTACATAGGGGATTTCCCCTTACCCTTTGGTATGGCCATGGACGCGTTTTCAAGTTCCCTCCATATGGGATCGTCATTATCCGAATCGGATTGTGGTGGGGTGTCATTCGGGTTGGGCTCTCTAATGGAGATGCCCTAGCTCTTACGTTTAACCATTGTGAATACGGAGAGAGAGATCAAAGTCTTACCCGTTGGGTGCTTCACACCAAGAGATAGAGAAAACAGAGCACTGATGAACTCAAACCCCAAACCCCCAAACTTTCTGTTGCAGCCGAACCAGGAAGAGAGAAAGAGACAGCGCGGTGGAGAAGGTGGAGAGGTGCGGTGGTTGGAGATGGAAGGCAGAGAGATGGCTTTATAGAGAGAGAGAGAGATGAACCGGTGTGACGAGAGAGAGGGAGGTGAAACGGCGCGGGTTGGGACCGGTGTAACCCCCCAATCGTTATAACGATTGGGGTTTTATAACCCTGATATTTTTTTTAAACTTTCATCGCGAGGCACCGGTGTAAAGGTTTAGAAGAACCGGTGTAATGAACTCTCTGTATCTCGGTTTTCTCTTTGGGACAAAAAGGGGGGGCACCGGTGTAATGGTTTTTGAGGCACCGGTGTCAAAACCTCTCTGCATCTGAGTGGTTTCTGTATTGGAGAGGAGGCACCGGTGTCATGGTTTTAGACGCACCGGTGTAAGGTACTCTCTTGTATCTCAGCAATTCCTATTTTGGCAAGGAGGCACCGGTGTAAGCTTTTCTGAGGCACCGGTGTCAAGAGCATTCTGTATTTCTGTATTTCTGTTGGGCAAGAGGAGGCACCGGTGTAATGAATTGGAGGCACCGGTGTCACTGGGCTCTGTAAAATTCCTTGTTCTAAGATATTTCCTCCCGATTGCAATACCACACACACACCAACAACAATACCCCATCCGACCTTATCTCATCCAATTTCCTAAGCTTGTTTCAATGGATATAAATTGGACAAGGATCAAATCAAGGTCAATGAGACTCATATGTGGTACGGATCATGGAAGATGGCCTTTTATCGTTTCTCAAATGTTTCATGGATTCCACAATGATGCACACAAGTGTAAAACATGAGTAAACACGCAGTTGTAGAAACAAGAGATCGATGAATTCAACTCTGTGGCATAGAATGGGTTAACATTGGATCTCCACTCACAACTTCTGATTCCAAATTGTTCAACAAAGTTCATGGTCGATGCACGTGTAGTGAAGTAGCAATTCATTGTTCAATGTGATGCTTATGGGAACATATGTCAAGTTACTCGCAAGCATTTCAGGAGAAGATTGCTTAATACAACGATGTGCCAATTTGTATTTATTTAATTTTTTTTTTTCAAAATTTTTCATGCTAAATGGCGCTAAAACAACTAAAACAACAATGGGCTAACACACTAATGAATCATTCTCCCCCCCCCCCCCCCCCAACTTAAAGTTTGCATTGTCCTCAATGCAAAGAGATAACGCATCATAAAGCATAAAAAGAGGGGCGATCATACCTGCGAGGTGGAATGTCAACCACCATATACCTCGACCAAGTTTGAGGATTTCTCGTAACGTGCACTGTTTGTCATTGGAAGGGCTTCCAAGGTGTACTCTTTCAACTCCAACTTGTGGACCATAGCTAGTCACATAGGATCATCGCCGGAGCTTTGTTGGACTAACAACCGTAGCACATAGCTACACCCATGACTTTAGGCTCTTGAATGCCGCAATCACCCCGTACTTAGACCCAAACTACCAAGGCTGATGTGGTAGCGTGTACACCTTGCGAAGACTGAACCACCAACTACCTACTAAGAGCAAACATAACTTCATGGAACACAAAATTTCATTAGCGGGTTAGTCCAAAAATGACAATAATGAAAATAAGCAATAAATCCACCAACTTCTTCACGCGAAGGACACGAGTACTACTTTTCTTCCTTGTCGAAGGCTGTGTTTCCCTATTGTTGGAAGGACAGTATTCGTGGGGTTCAACAATATCTTGAGAAGTAGTGCCATCATCTAATAGGCTACCACTCCCTTTGGAGGGGGGCCCTCCAAATTCCTTACCCCTTCATTCCGCTTTGAAGCAATCTCCACGGAACTTGACACTAAAGCCGAAAGGGTTTAGACAGATTTCTCATTGTCCACGCGCCTGTCATCAGACCCAACCTCAAGGTACTACATACATAGCTTGACAAGGTGGCTATACCAGACCGTCGGATGCCGTTCGAGCACGGCAAACACTGGAGGTATCACATACTCCATGGATTTATAGTCTCCTAGACTTCAAATAAAGCTCATGGACCCAAAGGATTGGGGTTCACATTGTCGACATCGGACCCCTCATAGACCGGGTCACTCAATTCCTCAACGAATTCCTCTGGATCAAAATGTTCAATGAAAGGCTTCAACCGGTGGCCATTCACCTTAAATGTGGTTCCATTCTTAGGGTTCTCAAGTTCAACCGCTCCATGAGTGGAGACGGTTTTCACAATGTAGGGACCTCCCCACCGGGATCGCAATTTACCCGGAAATATATGCAACCTCGAGTTGTACAAAAGCACTTTTTGACCGGGGGTGAATGTTTTTCGGACAATGTTCTTGTCATGAAAGGCCTTAACCTTACACTTGTAGATGTGGGCATTGTCATAAGCATCCCGGCGGATTTCTTCAAGCTCATCCAATTGGAGCCTGCGGTGGGCACCGGCTTCGGGCATCCGATAGTTCAACTGTTTAATAGCCCAAAAAGCCTTGTGCTCCATTTCCACCGGTAAGTGGCAAGCCTTGCCATATACCAAGCGGTAGGGAGACATGCCCAACACTGTTTTGTAGGCGGTACGGTAAGCCCAGAAAGCATCAATGAGTCTAAGAGACCAATCTTTGCGATTCGGGTTCACCGTTTTCTCGAGTATGTGCTTGATTTCCCGATTGGCCAATTCAGCTTGGCCATTAGTTTGGGGGTGGTAGGTAGTAGACACCTTATGGTTGACACCATACTTGATCATGAGGGCGGCCATAGGTCGGTTACAAAAATGCGTGCCTTGGTCACTAATGAGGACCTTAGGCATCCCAAACCTCGCGAAAATGTGTTCCTTAAGAAATCTTACCACAACCGAGTGGTCATTGGTGCGAGTAGGGATTGCCTCCACCCATTTAGACACATAGTCTACAGCAAGAAGGATGAATAGATGCCCACAAGAATTAGGGAATGGTCCCATAAAGTCAATCCCCCAACAATCAAAAATTTTGACTATTAGGATGGGGGTAAGGGGCATCATATTCCTCCGGGAAAGAGCTCCCAATTGTTGACACCTATCACATGCTTTGCAATACTCAAAGGTGTCCTTGAAAAGATTTGGCCAATAAAAGCCACATTGTAAAATCTTGGCGGCGGTTTTCTTGGATGAAAAATGGCCACCACATGCTTCGGTGTGGCAAAATGAGAGGATGGCTTGTTGCTCATCGTTAGGCACACACCGCTGGATAATTTGATCCGGACAAAATTTAAATAGGTAAGGATCATCGAAGACGAATCTCCTCACCTCCACTAAGAATCTCCTCCGATCTTGCGGAGTCCAATGTTGAGGAAGTTGCCCCGTGGCCAAGTAATTGACAATGTCAGCATACCACGGGCAACTTGAAATGGCCAAGAGTTGCTCATCGGGAAAGGAGTCGGGAATGGGTATGTTAGTGGTATGATCCTCAAACTCGAGGCGGGACAAATGATCCGCCACCACATTCTCCACTCCTTTCTTGTCTTTGATAGTGAGATCAAACTCTTGGAGAAGTAATACCCACCTAATTAGCAGAGCTTTAGCATCAGGCTTGGTCATGAGGTATTTGAGGGCGGCATGGTCGGTGTAAATCACAATGGGTGATCCTATGAGATAGGACCGGAATTTGTCAAGAGCAAATACCACCACCAACAACTCCTTCTTGGTGGTTGTATAGTTCAATTGGGCATCATTCAGGGTCTTTCTTGCATAAGCAATGACATGAGGCACCTTCCCATCCCTTTGGCCTAAGACCGCCCCAATGGCATAGTCACTAGCATCGCACATGAGCTGAAATGGTAAGCTCCAGTTAGGGGATTGCATGATGGGAGGAGTCGTGAGAGCGACTTTGAGTTTTGAAAAGGCCTCCTCACAATCATGCGTCCACACAAAAGTCGTGTCTTTTGATAGCAAGTGACACAAGGGACGAGAAATGGCGCTGAAATTTTTAATGAAGCGCCTATAGAACCCGGCATGCCCAAGGAAAGAACGGATATCCTTGACACACTTAGGGGTGGGTAGTTTAGAGATAAGTTCCACCTTGGACTTGTCTACCTCAATCCCCCTAGAAGAAACAATGTGACCGAGAACAATGCCTTGGGTGACCATGAAATGGCACTTTTCCCAATTGAGCACAAGGTTTGTCTCTTCACATCTCACAAGTACAGATTCCAAATTCTCAAGACATGACTCAAAGGAGTCACCAAAGACAGAAAAGTCGTCCATAAACATCTCCATTACCTTCTCAATCATGTCACTAAAAATTCCCGTCATACACCTAGAGAAGGTGCCGGGAGCATTGCAAAGCCCGAAGGGCATGCGACGGTAGGCGAAAGTGCCAAATGGGCAAGTGGAAGTGGTCTTTTCTTGGTCCTCTAGGGCCACCTCTATTTGGTTATATCCAGAATAACCATCTAGGAAGCAATAAAATGGGTGACCGGCTACCCTCTCCAACATTTGGTCAATGAAGGGGAGAGGGAAGTGGTCTTTTCTTATAGAGGTATTTAGCTTCTGATAGTCAATACATACTCTCCACCCGGTGACAACACGTGTGGGGATCAAATCCCCCTCCTCATTGGCCACTACAGTCACTCCGGACTTCTTGGGAACCACTTGGATGGGGCTCACCCACTTGCTATCGGCAATAGGGTAGATGATTCCCACATCCAACAATTTTAACACCTCATCTCGCACAACATCCCTCATGATGGGATTCAAACGGCGTTGGGGTTGGCGAGATGGTTTGATATCATCCTCAAGGTATATATGGTGTTTGCAAAGTAAGGGGCTTATACCTTGGATGTCAGCTATGGTCCAACCTATAGCTCTCTTGTGGTCTCTCAAAATTGTCAAGAGGGCTTGTTCTTGGTGATCATCAAGGCTAGATGAAATCACTACCGGAAAGGTTTCGGAATCACCAAGAAAAGCATACTTGAGAGTAGAGGGAAGAGTTTTGAGCTCAAGCTTGGGTGGTTGGATGGTAGAAGGTAGAGTTTTGGATTTTGCAAGTGGTAATGCTTCAAAAGTGGGTACCCACCTTTCGGTACCCATCACCTCTTCTTCATTTAGGAGGGAGTAAATGTACTCCACCTCGGGTGAGTCTAAGAACTTGGTTTCTTCTGCGGTGAGCATAGCCTCTAGGGGGTCGGAAAAGAGATGACAATCAACGTGCTCTTGGACAAGTGTGTCAATAATGCTCACGTCACGGATGTCATCATCGTCCCCCATTTGGCTCCCAATGTTAAATATGTTCAGCTCAAGTGTCATGTTCCCAAACGTCATCTTTAGTAGCCCATTTCGACAATGGATCACCGCGTTGGACGTGGCGAAGAAGGGCCTTTCAAGGATGATGGGCGTTTGCATTTGAAGATTCGACGTGGGATAAGAATCAATGACTATGAAGTCCACCGGGTACACAAAATTGTCCACTTGGACAAGCACATCCTCCACCAATCCCCTCGGTACCCAGACACTACGGTCGGCTAATTGAAGGGTCACCGAGGTTGGTTTCATGTCCCCCAACCCAAGTTGCTCATACACCGAGTATGACAACAAATTTACACTAGCCCCCAAGTCAAGCAGGGCTTTCTCCACTATCTTTCTCCCAACTCTCACAGAAATGGTAGGACAACCGGGGTCCTTATACTTGGGTGCAATGGGGGTTTGGATGATCGAACTCACTTGTTGAGTCAAGAACACCTTCTTTTGCACGTTGTGCTTGCGCTTGATTGTGCACAAGTCTTTCAAAAATTTGGCATAAAAAGGTATTTGCTTGATTGCATCAAGTACGGGATATTAATTTTAACTTGCTTGAAAAGCTCAAATATCTCGTTGGAGTTCATCAACTTGGGTAGAGGCCTCAATCTTTGTGGGTATGGGGCCGGCATTGGACAAGAGGGGACCATTGGTTCTCCCATAGGAAGGGATGTGGAAGTGGAAGTGGAGGGAGAGGGAGGCACACCAATCACCGATTCATCATCTCGGGGTTGTGGAGTGGGCACCGGAGGAGGAGTGGGGATTGCTTTTGGGAAAATGGTCTTGTCGACCTCTTTCCCACTCCTCAATGTGGTGATGGCCTTTGCTTGTTCCACATTTGACCCGGCAGGAGAATTTCCTTGCACAAAATGTTGACCTTGGGGGTTTGCTTGTGGTTGGGCTGGAAATTTTCCTTTTTCATGTTGCATGATCCCCAATGTGGTAGTCAACTTGGTGAGTTGGGAGCGGATGTCCCCAATGGCTTGCGTGTTTTGCTCGTTGACATTAGCTTGCCCTTGCATGAACATTTGCAAGGTATCCTCCAAACTTCGCCGGTTAGGCGGTTGGTAAGAGTTGGGACCCGTGGAGGGACCCGGAGGATTGTAAGCATTCGGTGAATACCGAGGTGGTGCAGGCCCTTGTGTATTTTGATGGGCCGAATATTGTCCTTGAAATCCCGGGGGTCCTTGGGGTTGGCCACCCGACTCATTGTTCCTCCAACTGAAATTGGGATGATTTCTCAACCCCGGATGGTAGTTGTTGTTGTAGGGCAAGTTGGTGGGCTTTTGCCCTTGGTGAAGGGCATGGACCTCAGCTTGGTCCGGACCATGAAGTACCTCTTTGAAAGCAGGTATGGTTGGACAGATGTTGGTAGTATGGTCCATTGTGTCACAAATGGCACAAGCCTCCCCGGGCTTAGAAATGGAAGAGACCTCATTCACTCGGTTGATCTCAAGTTTCTCTAGTTTCCTAGAGATGTGATCAAGGCGTTTTCCAATATCTTCCTCCTCTCTTGGCACGTATTTGCTCAGATTACCAGATTGAGCAGATGGTCTATATGAATGGTCATTGGGATTTGAATAATCCCAAGATTGGTTGTTTTCTGCCAACTCATCTAGGTAAGCAAGAGCCTCGGAGGCTCCTTGATTCAAGAACTCGCCACTAGTCATGAGGTTGATGAATTGGCGATTGCGGACTGATATGGCCTCGTAGAAAAATGCCACAATTTGCCAATCCTCATACCCGTGATGGGGAACGGCAAGGAGACGCTCTTTGTATCTCTCCCAACAAGAACAGAAGGATTCGTTGGGTATTTCTTCAAAATTCTGGATTCTCTTTTTCAAAGTAGTAGTGCAGTGTAGTGGGAACCATTTCTTGTGGAATTCTACTTGCATTTCCACCCAACTAGTCACCGACTGTGATCTCAAAGAGAGAAACCATCGCTTGGCCTTCTCCTTGAGGGAAAAGGGAAAGAGTTTCAAACGAGCCATCTCAAGGTGAGTGGCCACGTTAGTGAAAGTGTTCACCACCTCCTCAAACTCTTTAATGTGAACATAGCAATTCTCCGATTCCATCCCATAGAAGGTAGGTAACATGCCAAGCATGTTAGGCTTTACATGGAATTGATGCCCTTCGGGAGTATCGGTAGGAAAGCGAATGCACGAGGTGGTGGTGGTGTGAGTAGGGTGCAAGTAATCCCGCATGGTGCGACCCATGGGTGCGTCATTGGCCTCATGGTGTTCGGCCATTGGATTGAAAGGAAGATTGTCTTGGCGAATAAGCCGATGTGTAGCGTCACGAGTGTAAACACTCATACACCAAAGACACTCTCCTAACAATCAAGTGTGAGTTAAAAGAAAATAAAATAAAATCTGCAAATTACACGTCCCTTTGGCTTGCGTTATACCTTAGGTTTACCAATATGGGTAGGTTAAAGGTTTCCGCCAAAGAAACTTGCACTTTGCAAAATCTGCGATTCCTCTAAATCAACTATTCAAATCCCCTGCAACGGCGCCAAAAACATGACCGGCCGGCAAAAGTGTGCGTCGTTAGGGTGCCGGCCTCGGGTCAATGGTTTAATTTCATAAAATAGGACTTTCCTCCAATAATTTAAAACAAGTATAATGGATAGTCCGGAGTATCGATCCATAGGGAAAAGATAGTTGAATTCAAAGAGTTCGCAAATTTGGTTTTTCGACATTTCGGACGTTAACCTCAAAATTTGTTTGGTGATTGGTTAACAATTATACTACAAAATGAGGGGAAAAACTAGATTAAGGAGTGGGGTTAAGTCCTTAAGTTTGGTCTATTCAAATCTTCCGTTGGTCTATCTCTTCTCCTTATAACTCAATCTAGCCCCCGGTTCCGGGTTTTAGATCGGAAAATACTTCGATGAAAATCAGAATTTTAATTCATAAAATGGTTTGATGGATTCTTTCAAGTTCAAGAAAATGGGATCAAAAGATGAAGGTCATTGATCCAAGTATTAGATATACCAACTCTAAGGATGGCTATAACTAAGCAAGAACTTAACTCTTCATTTTTGTTTCAATAGGAAGAACTTAGAAAGATCCATCAACGGACATTAAATACATATGGAGAAGATATAGACCAACATGGTTTTGAATAAACCACACATTTAGACTTAACCCACACTAGTTTAGTTACTCATATTTACTATAAACATGAAAGAAGTAAGAGAAAACATGATTAACAAACTTATTTAAAGAGAAAAGGAATGATCTAGCCAAAACTATACTAGAAATCTCTTAGAAAATCAGATTTTAAGGTGAGAAATGCAATACTAATGGAAACATAAAAGTAAATCTTACCAATATTTGAGTGGTTCCAAGAGAATACAAGGATTCACAAGAGCAAAACACTAAAGATTAACAAACTTACTCAAAACTTGAAGTGTAATACATGAAGAACAAAATATCCTAAGGCAAAAGGGAGGCAAGAGCTCTCAAAATCTGATAATATCTGTGTATTCTATGTGTAATGTGTGTAGAGAGAGATCGCCTTAGCCAAGGAATACAACCTACAAAATATCCTAACAAACTAGGTGCTATTACAATTCTATCCTTCAAATTGGCATAATAAGAAGCTTCTTATTCTTTCCCCCAGGCCACAATCCTTTTTGGTCCCCTGATTTGGCACAAAAATCATTGTAAAGTGGTCCCCAAAGGTCAGCCATCCCAGACAAGATTTGGTCTGTTCGTACTTGATACACCGGTGTCAAGTAATTGAGGCACCGGTGTCACTATGGCTCTGTATCTGGTATTGTTGTGAAAGGAGTGGCACCGGTGTAGAGGAATTGAGGCACCGGTGTCACTATGGCTCTGTATCTGGATCTTCTTTGCAATTAGCAGAGACACCGGTGTCATGGGCACTCTGATTCTCCATCCTTCACTGCCATCAGAAGGGACACTGGTGCATAGAAATCAGAGGCACCGGTGTCACTTGGTCTCTGTATTTTGGCTTCTTCAGTGGAATAAGGGGAGACACCGGTGTCAAGGGAATGGAGCACCGGTGTCACTGATCTCTGGAAATTGCTTCTCCCAACCAAGTTCGGGCTTTTACCCTTCGGACCTCGTGTGACCTCTGCGGACCTTATTTGACTTTTGAAGAGTTGACTTAGGCACTTCAGGGTACTCTTTTCTCTGTTTGACCTGCACGGGACATGAAATATCTTTTCGTGCATTATCGAGTGTAAACATGGAATAATACGTGCACGCAAGTTAAAATAGACGTGTTGAGCCGTAAAATACACAATAACATGCGCTCATCAAAGAGTATTCACATTTGGCGACGTGAGTTGCATCGCCAAAATACATTTTTCTTTTGGCAACAATACTTTTGGCGATGAAAAATATTATCGTCGGAAATTCATTACATTTGGCGACACGATTAACATCGCCGTAAAATACATTATTTTGGCGACAATATTTTTGGCGATGAGAAATGATGTCGCCAAAAAGTCTTCACATTTGACGACGCGATTTGCATCGCCGAAAAGAAAACTTTTAGCAATGAGAAATGTTGTCGCCGAAAAGTATACTTTTAGCGATGAAAAATATTATCTCGAAGAAGTATACGTTCAATAATAAGAAACATTGTCGCCGAAAAGACTTCACATTTAGCAACGCAATTTGCTTCGTCAAAAGATGATTTATTTTGGTGCAATTTTTGAGTGCCCAAAAAAGTAATTTTGTATACCAATCATCTGTAATAATTTTTTTTTGGACTTTTGTTCATATTTTTAATTTCTTTCATAAATGATTAATTTAAAAAATTAACACAAATTTAACAAAAATAAAAAATTGATAATAAATATTTTTGGGCAAATAACATAATACTAATAGTTAGGCTGAGTTTGGAGTAAATTATTTTTATCGAAAAAATTTGGTATAATTTGATGTTTCGTAATTTTTTTAATAAATTTTTACCATTTTTTTTTTTGCGTTGATTCATCATCTCGACAAGAGAAACAAAAACATAAAAACCTAAGGGCTTGTTTGGTAACACTTCCTGTTTTCTGTTCTGTGTTTTCTATTTTTGTTTCCTAATTTTTGTTTTTGTTTTTAAAAAATAAAAAATAAAAAACTTGTTTGTGTTAACTTGTTTTTAGTTTGTTATACATATAAACTCTTGTGTGTGTATAAAGACTTATATACATATATATATATATATGTATATAAGTATATATCAAAGTTTTTATATATTTATATAAGTATTATACTTATAATATATATAAGTGTATATATGTATATATACGTATATATATACATGTATATAAGTACATATATATGTACATATAAGTATATAGGTACTTATATATATATATAATTATATAATTATACATATACATATGTTATAAAATTATACATATACATATGCATATGTATTATACATGTATAATATATTATAATATATATACATCTACATATTTAATATAATATTATACTTATATACATATATATACATACTTGTAATATACTAATATATAATATATATAAGTATGTATATATATGTATACGCTTAGATATATTATAATGTGTATATATATATACTTGTAATATATACATACATAATATATATAAATATATAATATAATACAAGTGTGTGTATATGTATATATATATATATTATATAAGTATATACACGCACATCTATATATATATATATATATATGTATGTATATGTATATGTGTGTGTGTGTGTGATATATATATATAAGTGTGTGTATATATATATGTATAAATATACATACATATGTATATGTATATATATATGTATATAAGTATGTACTTATAAGTATATATATTATACATATTATATAAATATATATATTATATGTATAATAAATATATATATGTATATATAAATAAATCTATAATATGCGAATATATAATTATATATATGTCTAGTGTATATATATACATGCATACATATATATATATACACATAGTTGGTTTTGAAAATAATGAAAACTATTTTTGAAATAAATGAAAGCTCACTTTTCATACTTCCACTTTTTTTGAAAATAATGAAAACTGTTTTCAATTTTTTGGAAGTAAAACATCAACCAAACATTTTTTTTTTTCAAAAAACAAAAAATTCAGGAAATAAAAACAGAAAACAGAAAACGAAATGGTTACCAAACATAGCCTAAATATATTATACAGATATTTGGTTCAAAATTAGCACCAAACTTAGTACTCTTTAGTCATTAATACATTTGCTTCAATGACAACATTCTTAGGGTATTTGGTCTTAGGGTTTTTGCTAAAAATTCTACTCTTTAATGACTAAAAAATTTAGTTATCTTTTACCGCCAAGTAATTTTGGTCTCTTTAGTGTTTTAGCGCCAAGTTCTACTCAGACCGCCCTCTCTCCATCTCTCTCTCTCAGGCCGCTCGTCTCCAAATTCTAGGGTTTCTAATGATCGTTGGGTTAGGGCAAGTCGCAGCAATTCGGGATAGAACGGTAGGTTAATTTTGTAGAAAACAAGTGTTATGTTCATACTAACTTGAATACATTTGCATACGTAGCGTATTCATCTGCGTCAATTACAGTGGTAATTTTTGTATTTTGAATGTACTTTGATTAGGACGTGGAGGTATCAAATCCACTTTACTGGATTACATTTACGGTTTTGGATCTAAAGATTTGGAATATTATGGCACTTGAGGTAATTCCAAACTTGGGTTGATGTCTTAATTCTTACAAGTTTCAATAATTGAAATTTTCTAAGCAAATCCCCAATTGCTAAATAACTTGGTTTACATCATTTTTGAATATTAGTTATGGGGATTCCCTTTTTCTCATGAAGTTTAAAACTTTCTTGAACTTCCATTTCCCATCGATCGGGCTCTTCTCTAGTTTCTTTGTGCAGGACCACACTCGGCTCTCTTCCTTCTTCTCTGGTTTGGAGATACAATGATTTGTTCGGAAGAAGGTTTGATCCAAGGTAATCAATTTCTCTTCTCTAGATTTTTATTTCTCAGCTTCTCCTCCAGTTTATTTAGGGATATTAGTTTTTTGTTGTTCTTGCTTATGGAGGTGGATTGAAATCCCTTTATGTATAGATAATTTTTTTTCGGTATGTACTTTTGGGTGTTAAGTAGATTGGGTCTCAATAGTGTAATGTTGGCTAGCAAATTGTATTGGGTTGCTTTTTTGCACATTACCTGTTTGATAAAATGCTAGGTGTGTAAGACAAACTGAAAAAACCACGGTTTGATCGGTCCAAAAAAGAGTTTGTTCGGTTTCAGTTTACCCGCACAAATTTTTTTTGGTCAGTCGGTTCGATTTCGGTTCTTCCATTCGTTTAATTAAACCGACCAAACCAATCCGATTTTCTTTATTTGATATATTCCATTCATTTTTCATGTAATCCAACGGTTAGAAACAAGATATTCAAACCCGGACCGACTTAACCCGAAAAATGAAATGTAGAAGACAGAAATCACTACGAAACAAAGGCCCATTTGGGGAAAATCGAAGAACACTAGAAAGATGGTAATTCTCATGTGCTGCCATTTGAAAGATCTATTTTGGTTTGTTGATATAGTTTTGACTCTGCATTGTCTTTAGAATGTTCGTGCACTAAATAATTGGGTTTGATTCTTAGCTACTGTGATCTTCACTTTCTAGTCTTTCCTTTTCATTGCCAATTTTGTTTCCCAACAAGTCGCTAACCTATTTCATCTCTTTCTTAAATTAAAAAAGAAGAAAGAATATATCTCTTTGAAGTTTATAGGCAAATAAATGCACCTAATATCTATCTAAAGTTTCTAGGCAAATCAATGCACCTAGCAGCAGCAAGATGGATCACATAGGGTCGAGTTGCTTCGTGTGTGCATAAAAAATAAATGTGCCTACACCTCCACAAGAGAAACCTTCTTTAATTTTGAAGACTTTGTACTACTAAATTGGGAAGTGAACATGTTTGTACTCGTGTACTGACATGAAACCCATGGGGAGCGTAATATAGCAACAACGTCTCCTCCCTTGGGGATATGGTAACTCACACCATGCCTATTCTTTTGAAATTGCTTCTTGCAGAATAGTTATGGGAACAGCATTTCATGTCCCTTGTGCACTTTTGGCATTAGTTCAATTCTCCATATAAACATATAGAAAATCTGTGGAGGAATTGCTACGTTTTAGTTTATAGTATATTTTGATTTACTGAGCTTTGGATCAGAATGCCTTGTTGCCATAGCATTATGATGAAATAATGTGGATGCCGAATTGTCATGTTGAAGTTACAATTACAGGGGCTTTAGGAGTCTAAAGTGTGGGCAAATTACTATCCAATATGAAGATGTATACCTACGCCCTAACCCATGTAACATAGATGTAAATCCATTTACACTCTACCAGATAATGAACGTGTAGGTGTGTTTTTTCAAGATTATATTTATCCATAATCTTTTCGTGAAGTATTCTCTTAATATTGTAACGCTTTCGGAAGTCAGTGACTAGTTTACTTTTGTTCTTATCATTAAATAATCTCTTTCAGTCATCCTTAGCTTTCGTGATGTCCTGGAAGTCTAACAGATATTAGTGTTCTGTTATTATTTAGTAGAATTTGACAATACAATCCCAAATAGACACTGAATGGTTTCCCCAATTCACAGTCTGGATGTACATCTTGTCTATGATTTTTGCTTGTTTCCTAATCCTACATTTGGCTCCCATATGCACGTTCTGGATATTCAAAGTCCATCTTTGGGATAGCATGGCTTATGTCATGTGATTTTTGGTATTTTAACATCTGCATATGCTCTCAGATTCGAGTCAAGATATCAGTTGTTTTACATGTCTACTATTTTTCTTAATAATGTCATATTTCCTCTACATGTATGGTGATGTAGGATGAGATTGTGAAAATACTTAAGGAGCAGTGCAACTTGATGTCACAAATTATTGTTCAGAACAACTAATTTTCGGTGATTTGCTTGGGAAGATATCGGGCTACTTGAAGGGATATTGGATTGAGGAGCAGTCACAATCCGATGTCACAAATCCTTGTTCAAAACAACTAATATCATGTTTCCTCTACATGTTTTGGTATTACTTTTGATCTAACTATAGTTGGCAATTACTTTTGAGAAAATTTGGATGCATTGGACATCAAGATTAGTTTTTGGATGCATTGTTGGCGGGGTAAGATTTTTATTGTATTTTAAATGTTTGAATAAGTTGAGGATACTTTATGTTTGGATTGCAATATATATTAATGAATGTATCATTTGGTTTTGATTTTCTTTTGAATGAGTTTGGATAGAATAAATGTATTTCCATGTTAATGATAGATATGAATGGATAAATAGATGTTATTAGGTGATTAAAAAAATATTTTGTTTAAATTATTTGCCGACACACAAAGCAGTCACAAAAGTTATAGTAATTCTCTACAAATTACTTTTAATGACAAAACATCATGTTACCAATAGTTTTAGTATTGTCAATGTGATATCACGTATGTAAAAGTATTATATTTTATCAAATAAAATACATTTTTGCCACTGAGAAAACATGTCGCTAAAATTACTATTTTTTGCCGACAAAAGGCGTTACAATGGCAAATTTCATTAACGGCATGCACCTGGCGACAAGTGCCGATGCAAGGTCTTCCATAGGCAAAACTACTGTGTTTTGTCGACGAAATGAGTTGCATCGGAAAATTTCATTAGCGACATACCAACGGCGACAAAATGCCTACACAAGGTCTTTCATCGGCAAAAATATTGTCATTTGCCGACGAAGGGAGTTTGCATTGGCAAATTTCATTAGCGGCATGCATCTGACGACAAGGTGCCGACAAAACGTCTTCCATCGGCAAAATCATTTGCCAATGCAAATATACATTTGCCGATATACTAAGTTGTGTAGGCATAGCATAATTTTGTTGTAGTGAATATTGAAAACTTTTAAGCGTTTTCAAACATTGAACCTTGCAATCGGCAAGTAATGGTTATCTCATGATTTACATCCAACAACATGGGGCACCAAACCAACTAGGATAGTCGGCTCTCACCGAGAGATCCAGGTTTATTGCTCAACAACGGAACCAATCATTAAAAAGTCACTAGGCCGTCAAATATACAAAATGGGGACTAGTCAAAAAGTCATACACATGATATCAAATACTATAAACTCTTTATTAGAATGGGTATGAAATATGAAACTAACAAATGTAATTTTGTTTAACCCATAAGAAAAACAAATTCCTGGCAATTCTAATACACAAAGGAAACCACCGCAAATTTATATGACTTTTTGGCTAGTGGCCGGTGACTCGAATTTTTTTTTTTTCCAACGAGCACAATAGTCCATTCAAAAACCAGTTAATGAAAATTAGGACTTTTTCTAATGGGCGTGCCATTTCCCAATGGACACGTATTTACCAAGCATTGTGTTGCTTCTAAGGAAAAAAACGAATTCTCATTAAAATTCAAAATTCACCATGTCAAAGTTATTAAGATACATTCAATGACACACAAGTAATATATTTTCTAGTATTGGAAAATTTGAGAACTTGAACCATATGTACGCGTCAAAAACACACAGAAAATAGACTTTTAGTCTAATTTCTAGAATATCATACATAAAACAAGCGGTACATATGTGTACCGTTGCCAATGTTTGGATTTTGAAAAGCAACGCACTGCTTATAAAATTACTATAAAACTGTTAGGAAAGTTATGACCTTTCCCAACGGGTGTGTTGGTTCTCAATATACACCGATTAACCAAATCTTGTGTCACTTTATTTTTAGACGAACGTAACGGTTCGTTCGAAATCAATAAAGAAAACTTATGACTTTTTCCAATAAGTGTGTCATTTCGTAAAAAAAAAATTGAATAATTAAAATTTAATTACCACGGACATGGTAAACCACCACTTCCTTGAGACACATATCACGTCATATTGCCAAATCTTGAAGGGGTGTCTAGTATGGAACTATTCACATAAGAATATCTCAAATTTGAGAAAAAAAATGGTGAAATCCTCGTGTGACGAATTTTGAAGTGGTGTCTACTGCCTTGTATGTGTCTAAAGCACCACAGGGAATAAAAACAAATAGACATGGCAAGTGGTTTAATTTGCCACTCATACATAATCAAAACACTTATAAAATCAATTAGCATCAAAGCTTATTGCCGGCAATGGGACCAAGTGCCAAACAATTAGCATCCAAGTTTATGCACTTGCTTTTTCCAAGGGCTGTGACTTTTGGGGGGATGAAAGTTAACTAATGGAACAACCCTATTTTTGTAGAACTTCTTGTGCCTCTTCGCAAAAGGCCATGTCTTTTGAAACTACCTTTAAATTTAAATTCCTTATGACGAAAAGGTATGACTACTCATTTGAAACATTCTAAGATTAAAAGTCATGTCCTTAAAAAGTATGCAGTTTAATAAAAAGACGTGACTCTTCAAAAGAGCCCATTCCAACAAATATTTTTCCGAGAAAATGAAAAATGTCTCTCATGCAAAATACTACACAATTATGGTAACATAGATCTAAGTTTCTAAGATATATAGTGCTTTCATAAACCCATACGGAAAAAATATCATTTTTCAAAAGTTACACTTCTACTGTTAAAAGACACCACCATGCCTAGATTAGTCATCTAGTGTGTTGAGCATTCCAGTGATCCCTTTTCGGCACTTCTTGAGTTTATGAATATCATAATTTTGTTATTTGTAAGTCTTTTCTTTTCTTTTTAATTAAGAAAAATATGAGAGCACCGTTTCAATATTAATCTTTTGCATCAAAACAGAATGTCTACGCAACGAAGACACAAAGTAATTAAACTCACGAAAATTTGTCGTAAGATTGTTAGAAAAATTGTGTGTATATTTTTTGTGTTACCGTGACATAAATAACGAAATCAAAGATACCGAAACGATAGAAAGATAAAACCTGAAAATCGCATAAAAAAGATCAAGTCTAGTGAAAATACTATGTCCTTAAGACAAATTTCGCCCTCACTATGCTACTTACGATTTGAGTGGGCGCTTGTCTCCCAGGATAAAATGATCGAATCCACCAAAGTAGCACTCCAATCAATGGGGCTTGGCGAACCAAATAATGAACTTGTACTCTCTCATATGAAGACTCAAAACTCGAAACAATAAATGAAAAAATCAATCTAAAACTCTATATATGTGTCTCCCCCAAAAGTCTTCATTTAACAAATGGAGAGGGCACTCTTATATAGAAGGATTCGTGAATATTCCCAATAGTCACGAAAGGAAGTGACATAACTATTCATCCGAATAGATATCAACGACAAGACACGACTCTACGCTAATAATTAACCCATTAAATTATATAAAATTCAATAGAAATAAATTTTAATTGAATTTCTTCAACCAATATTAAATGGAAATGAATAGGAGTCAATTTTTTATTCACTCCTTAATGATTTTGAACAAATCAATATATGTTCTAAAATCATTTTTTTCCAACAATCCCCGACATGAATAAAAATTGGCTGGATAAACAATATCTGTTTTCCACTTTATTGGATCTAATGTCTAAAGTATAAAATGACACCTTTATAACGAATTTGAGTTTTATGCTCAAATTTATTGTTTATTTTAGGTCTACGTTTTTTCTCAATATTTATTTTGAAGGAGTTGCTTTAACTCCTCCTAATTCATCAATAGTTTAAGAATTAAGACCATTTTATTGTGTTTTTTTTTGTTTTTTTGTAGATGAAACATCATTTGAATTGCAAGGTGTGAAGAGTTTATTTGAGAACTGAAGAATCATGATTCCCAATTATTGTTGACACAAGCTGGATTTTGATGGTTTGGACTATTTATTCTTGATTCTACCTTAACACTAAAGTGCGAAAGACACATGTTTTGGTAATTTTTATAACAGTGTTAAAATTTTGTTGTTGGTTTGATAACCGTTGCAATAAAACATTGGCTTATCACTATTGGGCTATAAACTTGTGCAATTTTTAGATATTTTTAATTTAGGAGTATGCAATGCAAATAAAATGAGTTTTTTTCTTGTCGAGGTATTTGTGCTTGTACATGTTGTGTACTTGGGAAAGACAGTTTAGGAATAACTGAAACAAATGAAACCCAAAAAGTAACTTTTGTTTTCTTAATTTGGATGATTTCCTGCTAAAAGTCAAATTTGAAGTGTTGCAAACTTTCACATGAATCATGGACTTGATTATCGTTTTCCCCCATGTTATTTTCGTTTTTGAAAGTTCAAATCTGCAAATTACATCAGTGAAAATCTTGAAACGGCTCATCAAATATGTTTGTATATGCTGGTTACACTCGTTTGAAAAGCTTATTAGACGCACATTCTGATTGCTGTAGTAATTGATGTCTGCGACAAAATAAAAACTGAATATTGCATGTTGTTTTATCTTGCAATAGCATTTACAAGTATGCCTTTTAGCCATAGGGTAGACATTATTTGAGATGCATCTTTCTTATTGATTCCGTTTTCTTTCGAGATTGAAAGAACTGATAGTGGAATCATACTCTCTATTGGTCGTCATCATCTTGTAGTATGTGGTTCGTTTGAGTTTCTAGGTAGTTATATTACTTATGTGGGTTCTCAATCGCTGTTATTTCAAAATTACTCTTTTATCTTAGCTCAAGAGTTACTAATTTCCTCTGCAAGCCAATACTTCACTACTGCAAAAGTTCTAATATTTGTCCCTTTTATTTTATTATACCTTATAAACTTCATAATTTGACCAGAAGCTTACCGAGAGTCAAGGGACCGGCCTAAGGATGCAGCTCCCAACGTAAGTCAAAATGTTTACAATTTGGTGCTAGTTTAAGCACACAAGTGTTATAACTATAGTTTTCCAGTTGAGTTATTGTTGTTACTATACTAGACCATCTTACCCTAGGGCTGTCCCGCTTTACTGGTATCTTTATCTTGGTCATAATTTTCTATGCAGAATTCTCCCAGGGTCAAAACACCAGCCGTTGACAATGGTGGCAATCCATCAGATAGCTATGACAGTAGTGAAATTACCAAACTTGAGCAAATATTAAAGCAAAAGACTTTTAGCAGGTATAATTTTGGCTTGATAATTTGTGTGCTAGTATCTTGTTTGGCTTTATTTTTTTTATTTTTGGACACACCTAACTAGTCACCATATGTCGAACACAACGGGTAAATGCGAAATCCAATTAATTTTATTAATTGTTAAGTGGGGACACACCGAGACAGATAAGGCGTCAAGTTATCATTTAGAAATTTATTAGTTAAATGATATTTTCTAGAAATAAAAGGTAAAAATTGTAAATAATGAAATTTGAACCCCATAAAACCCTCATTTAGGTTATATATTCTCACCAATATTCGGAAGACTCTCCTTCTAGCTTCCCGTCAAGGTTGGATTAGTTGAATGAGGAACTACAACCTAGCGTTTAATTGGAATGGTTAACCTGATCCTCATCGCCGCCTTCGACAAAGGGATAGTTTTTTTATTCTCAGTAAAGGTTACTAAAGCCAAACACTCATTGATGGTCTCTGACCCCCCAAAGTCCATAGGTGGACATCTAAGAATGTTGATTTCAGATTAGTCAACTTGCATTGAAAGAAAGAAACGAGACAGTGGACAAAAGCCTTCAAGGCAAGCCTGATCATGGTTTGACTTCCTTGGATTGCTCACATTTGCCTCAGATTCCAATCCTTGCTCTGAGAAGCAAGCGATGTTCTTCTAACACTTAGAGAGAAAGATGTAAGAATTGCAAATTATAATATAGTTGTGGTTGTTTTGGATTCTATATCCTTATAAATAACAACTAAATGTGTGTAAAATTATATATTTGTTTGTCATGCCACCCATGTATCTCTGTGTCCCCATTTTTTTTATGTTGTAACTTGTATCCCATGTCCGTGTTCGTGCATGTTGTGTGATGAAAATCAATTTAGAGTTTGTTTTTTCTTTTTTGGGCGTGCATGCAATGCATACATGTTCTTTGCATGTTGTGTGTGAAATGAAACTTCACTAATAGATCTATATGCTCTGGTTCCTGCAGTTTTCTGATAACTTCGATGTTTAGAATTTTTATGCCTTAAAGAGTGGGAAGCAATAAACTGACGTTTGATTGCTGTTGTGCGTCTTCTGATATACCCAACGCTGAACATTTCCTTGACTGTTAATCTTCCCTTTCTTGGGGGTTAAAAGGTTTATGTCAAGCTACTAATGCTGTTTGCTTGTTTCTGTGGGCATGAGCCTTTTTTCTTGGTTGGATCTCCTGTTGCAGGCATTTGCATGCGCACTTGCAGGTTTGTGCATTCTTGCTTTGATTGTTTGAGTTGGCTACATGGGTTTCATGTTTGCATAGGCATGTGACACATGTTTTTGTGTACTCTGTTTAGTTTCTCTGAAAAGACATTTTTGGTGATCTTTCTTTTTTTTTCCTCCGTACTTTTTAGATGTTCTAAGTCTAGATGCACTGAACTTGTAAATCTTGAAATCTTGATTTATTAGAAGTTCATCTAAAGACAAGAAAGTTACGTTTTGGTGAAAATGATTGTCTTCTGTCTTTAATGTTTTTTTTTTTTCAGATTCAGTCCACTTTTTAGAAAATTCTAAATATCCTCTGGTTAAGAGAAAACGCAAGTGCAGAATAATTAATTTAAGTGTGGAAACAAAGTTAAAGATGATCTAAAAATAAGCTGGCTTTTTAACATATCCCAAACGATGGTTGCTTGTAAGTCGTGATGGATGTGTCTTGCTTATGTGAAATTCATCACTTGTATGTATTCCCTTTGCCTCTAAGCATACTTATAAAGCTAATGCCACATGTATTTATCTTGGCACAAGGTTCATATTCATTGAGATGCTTAATTTATCTTCCTTAGCCCTTCAACACGTGAGTAGGGTGGGAGTAACAGTTTGCTAATTTTTTCTTTTTAGGTTACCAATTTGCTGGGGACCTGTTGCTTCCCACCAACTTTTTATCTTCCAAAATTGTGTTAATCCTTTTGGGGACATTTCTATTTTATCAGTTCAATTAATGTCGAGACAGTTAATTTACTGCTCAACACTAACCTAAATTGTACCACTTGGATAGAATGGTTTAGGTGTTAATGTTGCGTCCTCGAACCGGGTCCAGGTGTCTGTGTGTATATATGGACTGATGTTGTATTTGGTTAAATTGTGTGGTACGGATCTGAGGTTGATCGTTTGACAGAACTACTGCGTTCAAAAACTATTGATTTACCTAATAATGGGAATGACCACAGATTGGGTGAAATAAATGTTCCACAACCGGTGTCTGCATATGAAGTACGACAAAATGTTTCTATTAGCCGAATGCAGGACAATATAATGGAGACCCACCGATTTGATAGGCGCGTTTCAACTCCCTTGATCAGTTCACAAGTATGTTAACATGCTTTTTCTATTCTTTTTAATAGTTCCGTGAATGTTTGCTTTATTCCTGTGACAGCATTTGTTTCAGTTTCTAAAGTTATATGGCTGCAATATGGGACTCGACTTCACTTTTATAAGATCAAATTCTCTTCAGGTCAGTGAACAAGCTTTTGCATCACCTGCTGAGCTTGCAAATGCATACATGGGTAGTAAGCCTTCGAAAGTGTCTCCATCAATGTTAGGCTTGCGCAGCCAAGCATTGAGGAGAAATGCAAATATGCTGGATAACGTATCCTATCCCCCAAAGATGCCTTTTCATGTTGGAATTCCTGAAAATGGTTCTACGAACCCAAGATACCGAGGTAGATCGGCTGTATATACCATGGCTCGTACGCCGAATTTGAAGTTTAATCCAACTGCTACCCAAAAGGTTCAGCTGCTGGCCAATATGTTTCTGCCTTATTAATTTATTTTGTTTCCTAGGTTTAAAACTTGTCTGTCTTGCTCAATTTTCAGGGTTCCACTTCCGCGTATGATAGTTATGGCGGACCATCTGCATCACCATCTCTGTATGTGCGGGAGCATGATGCACAATTTGGGTCTGAGCAATTCGTAATTTTCCAGGAGATTATGAAACTGTCATGTCTTTGCTTGAAGTATGAGTGATATATTTCTCGTTCAGATTCTTTTTTCTTTCAGGCTCTAAAACGTAGGAGTTCTGCATTAGAAGGTGATACTGGTTCTATTACTCCCATACGCAGACTTCGGCAGAAAACTACTCTTTCAACTCCACAAAATTTGAGCTTGCCGGCAAATAGAAGTCCTCAACCGCCTATATCTTCAACCCGAAAACCGTTTCCCGTAGAAGAACCTAATTATAGAACCTTGCATCCATTTGGAGAAAGTAAGGATAACATCCCTAGCACAAGTTATACCCCCTCTCCTTCTAAGTCCAGTGAGATGGCTACAAGAATATTACAACAGCTTGAAAATTCGGTTCCAAAAAAGAAATCATCAGAAGGAAAGGTTGTTACTGGAATGTACAAATCACCCAGTCAATTGCGCCAAGTATGCTACGAGGACAGGCTCTTCGAAGCCTAGAGGATGTGGATTCATCAAAGATTTTGTAGAACGCCCTAGAGAGTCATAAGTTGGACGAATTGTGCAACATCTCTCTGCTTGATGCTCGTCATACTACCTCTCAAAAGCAAGACAAACTCGAAGTAAATGGCCCAAAAGAGATTATTGTTTCTCGCGCGACAGTGGCTCCTGCCATAATCAGGGAAGCTGCGGTTTCAGATAAAGATGACGGTGTTAACACTGAAGATTCAACTTTCACACTGCCGCTCAGTCAACCTCCTCAAAAGAAATGGGTTTTTCATATGAGTATGCATGAGGTTGGTGGTGTCTCATTTTTTTGTCCATCTAGTCTGAAAGATTTTTTTTAAATTTTTTTTGAGACGAGGAAGGGAAGCAACTGCTAGCGGGAGTTCAATGAGAGGACCTTGGGCTTACATTGATCATAGTGACAACATTAATCGGCTAGGCTAATCTTAAAGTCTTACTCAGTCAATCCACTGACTTCTCTCTTCTTCTTTTTCTGATGTTTTTTATGAACCACTCACGCCATTGATTATTGTTCTAATGTAGGTTGAAGCCATGCAATTAGATCTTTAGCTTATGTTTCTACTAATTGTAGCCCTTGACTATAACTGGAGGGTAAATCTTCATAGTTTACTGGTGACCAAGAATAGTTGCATTTCACGTAACAATGACTCCAAGTTATTATGGTGCTCATCAGAGCTACACTTCTATACTTAGCCTCCTTGTTCTTATTGATGCGCTGTTATAGATAGCTTGCAAGCCTGTCATTCCTTCCAGATTTTTGGTCCTTTGCTTAGTCATCCCCTCTTCGAGCCTCTACTGAATTTGGCTGACTTCGCCCCGTAATCAAACTTTAGTTTCACCTCGATATTGTGTGCGCGAAATAAATTTATATTTTTGGGATTTCTTTGCTTGTTTCATTTATATGGCTTTTATAGTATGCAACAAATTAATCCTTTTCGTTTTCTCATGAAGGATTTTTTGGACCTGGATGATGTTGATTTTTTGGACCTGATGGTCCTCTAATAAAGAATTCAGCTGAGTTAGGAACTTCTGATGCGCATGTGGCTGTTGAGAAAACCACCACATTTACTTTCAATACTGTGCTTGCTTCCAGCACAACTTTTCGGCCAGTTGTGGAAACTGTTCAATCAACCTCAGCATTTGATGCGATTGTTCCACTTAAAGAATCAAATTCAACTCCTGCTCTTTTTAGCGCTGACTATGAAAGTGTCGATAATGTTCCCTCACTCCCGCTTTCTTCTCCATTTGCTGTCAGTGAATCTCTAGGCCTACATTCTAATGCTCCATTGGAATCAAAGCGTTCAAACAGGTTAGTATCTTGTTCATTGCTTGGTGGTCCTGTGTGAGCATGGCAGAGTAGGATGTTGTCTCTGTGTTCGTATGTGTTTTTACTACGTCTCTTGTACATAGTATCGTATCTTCACCCTTGTTGATGTTTGGTCAATTTTATAGTCTTCTAAATCTATAGCAAAGTACCACACGTGTGCAGAATATTATGGTGTACATATTGGACATAGCTTTTTGAGGTGTTAGTGTGGTTTGGTAGGATATGGTGCATGAGGGTGGACAATTGCCGAGAGAAGAAAATTGCTGTGTGGCTTCAAACCTTGAGGAACATTGTTGAGCAATATCCACGGCCTTAAATAAAACGAACTACAGTGAAATGATTTAGCACCCTTGGGAATCTCCTTCAAATCTGTTGGTTTATCTGGTTATGTCTACATCTGCTAATTTATATAGTTCCATTTACTCTAATTCGACTATTGTATGTTATCCCAAGTTCAATTAATGAGAAATAGGTCCGTATCTCCAGTTTCTAGAATAAACAGAAGAGATCTGCAAATGTGAGCAATCCAAGGAAGTCAAATCATGATCAGGCTTAACTTGAAGGCTTTTGTCTACCGTCTCGTTTCTTTCTTTCAATGCAAGTTGACTAATTTGAAATCGATATTCTTAGATGTCCACCTATGGACTTTGGGGGCTCAGAGACCATCAATGAGTGTTTGGCTTTAGTAACCTTTACTGAGAATAAAAAAAACTATCCCTTTGTCGCAGGCGACGATGAGGATCAGGTTAACCATTCCAATTAAACGCTAGGTTGTAGTTGGTAGAAAAATTGTGTGTATATTTTTTGTGTTACCGTGACATAAATAACGAAATCAAAGATACCGAAATGATAGAAAGATAAAACCTGAAAATCGCATGGAAAAGATCAAGTCTAGTGAAAACATTATGTCCTTAAGACAAATTTCGCCCTCGCTACGGTGCTTACGATTTGAGTGGGCGCTTCTCTACCAGGATAAAATGATCGAATCCACCGAAGTAGCACTCCAATCGATGGGGCTTGGCGAACCAAATAATGAACTTGTACTCTCTCATATGAAGACTCAAAACTCGAAACAATAAATGAAAAAATCAATCTAAAACTCTATATATGTGTCTCCCCCAAAAGTCTTCATTTAACAAATGGAGAGGGCACTCTTATATAGAAGGATTCGTGAATATTCCCAATAGTCACGAAAGGAAGTGACATAACTATTCATCCGAATAGATATCAACGACAAGACACGACTCTACGCTAATAATTAACCCATTAAATTATATAAAATTCAATAGAAATAACTTCTAATTGAATTTCTTCAACCAATATTAAATGGAAATTAATAGGAGTCAATTTTTTATTCACTCCTTAATGATTTTGAACAAATCAATATAAGTTCTAAAATCATTTTTTTCCAACAATCCCCGACATGAATAAAGATTGGCTGGATAAACAATGCAAAAAATAATGCAGACGACTGAGAGAGTACAAATGAAAATCTCCTGCATAGGATAGGTTGCTTTTGGCTTTGAACCTTCCCTTGTGAAAAACTATCGGATTTACTCGCTAATCAATGGACGTGATGCCTTGAACTGTTCACCTTTTTGTGTAAACCAAGACAATAGAATTCACACAGAATCTTTTCGAACACATTTGGTTCTTACGGTTGTGACCATTTTGGCCCTGGGCAATTCCTGGTTTCATGAGTGCTTTAGAGAACTAAGCCTTATTGTTCTCATAGAAGCGGCCCTTTCTCACTCATATAGGTGACTTCCCATTAAGAGTATCTTGCTATACCCCACTTGAATTTTGAAGATATGAGAACCATTAAAAGCGTAGCTTACCCTAAGTAACGCTGCAGGCATCACTGTTGTATCATAGGAATGAGTAGGAGAAGTTATCTCCGCAGTGATACTACTGAATCACACACAACTTCGTTGTCCCTTTGAACCTAGATCTTGGGATTTCCAGTCAACTAGGTAGGGTTCCATTGAGGCAATTCTTAAATTATAGGCTTAAAACTCATTCCCCTCGATACGTCACTTGTTCTCTGGTCAACACCCCTTAGGTAACGGATCTGTATTTTGTCTTTTGACCTTATGTATCATAGATACCAACATCAAACGAAAACAAGTGTTGTATGGAATTATACTACGATTATCACTTCGACACTCTATGCCTATTCAATTTCCAATTGAATCTTATAATTAATCTGAATTTTAGCAGAGTTAATATACAATTGGGAGTAATTACCATAAATTCTTCTTCCCCCACAATTATGTGACAGTCTAGAATTTGGCACATAATCATTAATATTTTCAAATCATCCGGACAACTAGCATAGGCACAATTGATTACCCATACTTGTATTTACTAAAAACCGTAGTTGTGACAACCCATTTTGTCACTTGCCACTCTATTTTTTTTTTTTAAAAAAAAAGAGGCAAAAATAAGAAATTATCTCCAATAAATAAATTTCCACATAAAATACCAAGGAAATTAATTTGCAAATTCTTTCACAATATAGAATGGTGCAATTAAGAAACATTTAAAAACAAAAATACTCTGGTAGTTAAGCCCAAAAACTAACCAGACTCGATCGAAATATTGAAAACTTTTAAGCATTTTCAAACATTGAACCTTGCAATCGGCAAGTAATGGTTATCTCATGATTTACATCCAACAACATGGGGCACCAAACCAACTAGGATAGTCGGCTCTCACCGAGAGATCCAGGTTTATTGCTCAACAACGGAACCAATCGTTAAAAAGTCACTAGGCCGTCAAATATACAAAATGGGGACTAGTCAAAAAGTCATACACATGATATCAAATACTCTAAACTCTTTATTAGAATGGGTATGAAATATAAAACTAACAAATGTAATTTTCTTTAACCCATAAGAAAAATAAATTCCTGGCAATTCTAATACACAAAGGAAACCACCACAAATTTATATGACTTTTTGGCTAGTGGCCGGTGACTCAAATTTTTAATTTTTTTTCCAATGAGCACAATAGTCCATTCAAAATCAGTTAATGAAAATTAGAACTTTTTCTAATGGGCGTGCCATTTCCCAATGGACACGTATTTACCAAGCATTGTGTTGCTTGTAAGGAAAAAAATGAATTCTCATTAAAATTCAAAATTCACCATGTCAAAGTTATTAAGATACATTCAATGACACACAAGTAATATATTTTCTAGTATTGGGAAATTTAAGAACTTGAACCATATGTATGCGTCAAAAACACACAGAAAACAGACTTTTAGTCTAATTTCTAGAATATCATACGTAAAACAAGCGGTACATATCTGTACCGTTGCCAATGTTTGGATTTTGAAAAGCAACGCACTGCTTATAAAATTACTATAAAACTGTTACGAAAGTTATGACCTTTCCCAACGGGTGTGTTGATTCTCAATAGACACCTATTAACCAAATCTTGTGTCGCTTTATTTTTAGACGAACGTAACAGTTCGTTCGAAATCAATAAAGAAAACTTATGACTTTTTCCAATAAGTGTGTCATTTCGTAAAAAAAAAAGAAAAAGAGAATAATTAAAATTTAATTACCACTAACATGGTAAACCACCACTTCCTTGAGACACATATCACGTCATATTGCCAAATCTTGAAAGGGTGTCTAGTATGGAACTATTCACATAAGAATATATCAAATTTGAGAAAAAAAATGGTGAAATCCTCGTGTGACGAATTTTGAAGTGGTGTCTACTGCCTTGTATGTGTCTAAAGCACCACAGGGAATAAAAACAAATAAACATGGCAAGTGGTTTAATTTGCCACTCATACGTAATCAAAACACTTATAAAATCAATTAGCATCCAAGCTTATGCACTTGCTTTTTCTAAGGGCTGTGACTTTTGGGGCATCGAAGTTAACTAATGGAACAACCCTATTTTTATAGAACTTCTTGTGCCTCTTCACAAAAGGCCATGTCTTTTGAAACTACCTTTAAATTTAGATCCCTTATGATGAAAAGGTATGACTACTAATTTAAAACTTTCTAAGATTAAACGTCATGTCCTTAAAAAGTATGCAGTTTAATAAAAAGACGCGACTCTTCAAAAGAGCCCATTCCAACATATTTTTCCGAGAAATTGAAAAATGTCTCTAATGCAAAATACTACACAATTGTAACATAGATCTAAGTTTCTAAGATATATAGCGCTTTCATAAACCCATATGGAAAAAATATCATTTTTCAAAAATTACACTTCTACTGTTAAAAGACACCACCATGCCTAGATTAGTCATCTAGTGTGTTGAGCATTCCAGTGATCCCTTTTCGGCACTTCTTGAGTTTATGAATATCATAATTTTGTTCTTTGTAACTCTTTTCTTTTCTTTTCTTTTTAATTAAGAAAAATATGAGAGCACCGTTTCAATATTAATCTTTTGCATCAAAACAGAATGTCTACGCAACAAACACACAAAGTAATTAAACTCACGAAAATTTGTCTTAAGATTGTTAGAAAAATTGTGTGTATATTTTTTGTGTTACCCTGACATAAATAACGAAATCAAAGATACCGAAATGATAGAAAGATAAAACCTGAAAATCGCATGGAAAGAATCAAGTGTAGTGAAAACACTATGTTCTTAAGACAAATTTCGCCCTCGCTACGGTGCTTACGATTTGAGTGGGCGCTTGCCTCCTAGGATAAAACGATCGAATCCACCGAAGTATCACTCCAATCGATGGGGCTTGGCGAACCAAATAATGAACTTGTACTCTCTCATATGAAGACTCAAAACTCGAAACAATAAATGAAAAAATCAATCTAAAACTCTATATATGTGTCTCCCCCAAAAGTCTTCATTTAACAAATGGAGAGGGCACTCTTATATAGAAGGATTCGTGAATATTCCCAATAGTCACGAAATGAACTGACATAACTATTCATCCGAATCGATATCAACGACAAGACACGACTCTACGCTAATAATTAACCCATTAAATTATATAAAATTCAATGGAAATAAATTCTAATTGAATTTCTTCAACCAATATTAAATGGAAATTAATAGGAGTCAATTCTTTATTCACTCCTTAATGATTTTGAATAAATCAATATATGTTCTAAAATCATTTTTTTCCAACAATCCCGGACATGAATAAAAATTGGCTGGATAAACAATGCAAAAAATAATGCAGACGACGGAGAGAGTACAAATGAAAATCTCCTGCATAGGATAGGTTGCTTTTGGCTTTGAACCTTCCCTTGTGAAAAACTATCGGATTTACTCGATAATCAATGGACGTGATGCCTTGAACTGTTCACCTTTTTGTGTAAACCAAGACAATAGAATTCACACAGGATCTTTTCGAACACATTTGGTTCTTATGGTTGTGCCCATTTTGGCCCTGGGCAATTCTTGGTTTCATGAGTGCTTTAGAGAACTAAGCCTTATTGTTCTCATAGAAGCGGCCCTTCTCACTCATATTGGTGACTTCCCATTAAGAGTATCCTGCTATACCCCACTTGAATTTTGAAGATATGAGAACCATTAAAAGCGTAGCTTACCCTAAGTAACGCTGCAGGCATCACTGTTGTATCATAGGAATGAGTAGGAGAAGTTATCTCCGCAGTGATACTACTGAATCACACACAACTTCGTTGTCCCTTTGAACCTAGATCTTGGGATTTCCAGTCAACTAGGTAGGGTTCCATTGAGGTAATTCTTAAATTATAGGCTTAAACCTCATTCCTCTCGATACGTCACTTGTTCTCTGGTCAACACCCCTTAGGTAACGAATCCATATTTTGTCTTTTGACCTTATGTATCATAGATACCAACATCAAACGAAAACAAGTGTTGTATGGAATTATACTACGATTATCACTTCGACACTCTATGCCTATTCAATTTCCAATGGAATCTTATAATTAATCTGAATTTTAGCACAGAGTTAATATAAAATTGGGAGTAATTACCATAAATTCTTCTTCCCCCACAATTATGTGACAGTGTAGAATTTGGCACATAATCATTAATATTTTCAAATCATCCGGTGTCACGACCCATCGATTAGTGACCGGCCAGTGAGTCCAACTCACTAAGGCCTCTAACACAATGAGTTTAAGGATTTTCATCTATCAAATCTATATAAAAAATTGAAGGTTATCAGAGTACGGTTGCATAAACAAAATAAATCAGAGTTGTGCGTGTAGATAGTTATAAGCACAAATAATGCCTAACTACTTTACTCATTAACTTACTACTACAGTCATCAGAACCGGGTCAAATGTAATCAACTCAACACCTTCTATGTATAGGCAACTAGGCGTGACATAACGGCCTTCATGTCATCTATCATCACCTGTAATGTTGTATTACAACATTCTTAAGCATAAACCTAGAGTGAATTCAAATATAAAATCTTACGAGTTTGCCATGTTAACCAATTACGCATGCAACCAAATGATCATTTTAAACGAAATTCATGGCATAGTCCAAAGGTCAAAGCCCTGGAAAATCATTCACGATTATCTTAATAAACGGAAAAACACGTTATGGTCCATGGCCAAAGCCGAGGACAAATATTCAAGATTGTCCCATTTACGTTCAAGTCAACGGCTGCCAATAATTCGTAGGTGGGAGCTACCCCCTTATGCATTATCGCATAAACCGGAATGACGTCATCCGTATGCCAAATTGGCCATGGCACCGCCTCCCTTATTCCAAACCACCGCTTTTCTCACCCCCGGCGGTCAGGGATCACCGTTTGAACAATTCGTCGTGACAAGTATTAATATTTTCTCGATTATCACATGGCTTATACAACAATCATTCGTTATGATCAAGCATGGTATTTATACCTAAAACAATGCTTTTAATCATCAAAATACCTCATGCTTTCATGCTATGAAAAATATACACGTAATAACATCGTATTTGAATTCACCTTCTTATACTGCCTTGCGAACCGAATAATCCGTCACAATTTATGCCTCGTCTCCTACAATAATCAAAGATAATTTTCACTCAATAATCGATTACAGCGTTCAACTAGAATTTGGATTTAACGTTCCTATTTATTTCCTATTTGTTTCTAGCTTAATGTCATATAAATGTAGTTTTGTGCTTCGGTGTTGAAGCGAGCTCGGGTTGGCCACGTTACATCCTATTCCAGTAGTAAAATAATAACCAAGTCAAATGGTTGGTGGTCCAAAGGTTGTCAAAAGTTATACCTTAAAGTAATGTTATAGTTTAGCTTAATCAAGCATGACTCGATTCTAATCATTGAAGTGGCCTCGGGATGGTTTCTAAGGTTCCGTTCCCATGCCAAGGTAGTTTCCGGGTCAAGTAATGAATGGCTTGAACTTCGGTTGTGGTGGTTTGAAAAAGAACTAGTTCAAATTCTAAATTCCCAAGTATAAGTCGAGTGTAGAATCCTTACCGCGATGGCCTATTTTGCACTGCTGTCGGCCTATCTCCCAACGTCGGAATGACCTCATAATTATCACATCTTATTCTAGAATCCAAATGAGGCCTATGTTATGTTCATAATGTCCCGGGACAGGGTTGAATTGAGGCCCGAATTAAAGCTCCAAAACGCATCAAAACCAGCCCCTTGCTGAATTTTACGCCAATGAAAATCAGCTTGAAAACCTAGTCAATTGGGGTCCAAAATTTACTAAACTTTACAGTGTATTAGTTTAGGATGTTGGGAATACATTAGATGAAGAACACAAGGTTTGAAATGGCCTACAAATCGGGTAAAGTCTCAGTTGAGCAAAACTGGTCAAAAACGTACGCAGCCTATGGAAATATCAATTTGAGGAGTTCTAGACCTCCGATTGAGTTGATTCCAATTGCAAATGAAAGCTAACATCTTGGCCTATTCTCACACCAAATTTGAGGTTAATCCGAGGTCTGTAGCCTCATACGGGTCAGTACAAACTTCGAGTCAAAATCTGTCCGGTTAATAAATCCTGAGCCGGATGTCAGGGTGGACCTTTGTATAGCAGCTGGGTTTCTTCTCGATTTCAGCCATGGCAGACCTCTGTACCCCTAGACTACACCCTTATTACAGTAAACTAAGGCTATATGGAACTCAATATGTGACATAAACTAGAACTACCTACCAATTCTTGGAGAAAATTAAAGATCAATACCTAATTTGGTATCTTGGGTTGAGCATCTTGTTCAACTGTTTGTCCTTCTTCTCCTTTCTTCCTCTCTCTCTCTCTCTCTTTCTCTCTCACGATGGCAGCAGAAAAAATGGAAAGTGGAAGCTGCTTGCATGACTTAAATGGTGAGTTGGAGGGTCAAGCAAGAGGTGGGTTAAGCTTCTTGGTGGCAATCTCTCATAAACCAAGCTAATGACTATCCAAAACAGCTTAGTCAGGCAACGTTAAAAAGAAAAATCTAAGGCCTCCTAGAAAAATTATATGGTACTTCTCCTTCTTGGTTCTAATTTACAACCACTTACAAATGGCATCCTACATACATAACGTCAAATCAGGTTTCAAAATCATTAACCGACCCTCGATAAAATTAAACTCGGATTTGAATTGACCAAAATTGTTCCGATTTTATTTCGGTTATGTCCCTAATTGCCTAATTGTCGGGTCGGGGCCTCACATCCTCCCCACGTTAAGAAGTTTGGTCCTCCAAACTTGCTCAAAGACATTAGAGTTATGAAATTTAACTTAAATAAATAACAAAAGGAATAATACGATTGACGAAGTTCAATTCGCAGAGTTCCAAAATTGAAAGTATAGGGATTATCAGAAGAGTAAGATACCCACGTCAGAAACATTATCAAGATACTGTCTTTCAATAAGCAGCAAATGGAATCAGAAGCGATCAATAGAAATTGATGGTGACAAATGGGCTTGGATGCCGACAAAACCAATCATACTAGGGAGTTCAATAAAACATGTCTAGTTGATGTTTCAAATGATTACCCACAAAGATGAACACGTGTACTAAATGGTCAAATTCTTTCCAACGAAAGAATATATCAAAGAATCCCCTTTTGGTCAATTTAAATTACTATCTTGGGTTACAAATCAAGAACGAAATAATTGAAAATGACAAGATCCAAAGCAAGCCCGAATAATAAGAGAACTATCATAACGTCAAGAACTTTGTAACAGAAAAGGGTACAATGATGTAGATGATCTGCAACGAAAATGTTCTCAACGATCTGGAGAACTCAACAATAACAAAGGAGCTACAATTATAATGCATAAGCAATATCAAAACATATGGTTGCCAATTGGCTGTTTCTCAATGTTAGAATCAAATGTCATGGAAGCATTCAAAGGAGCAATTTGAATCAATGGCTCAGAATTGATAGAGGTGGCCAGCCTGGAATGAGTAAGCAAAAGAATACCACCTGAAGTAGAATAGAAGGATGCAACTCACAAGCATTGACCGCCATTCATATGGAAATTTCCAGAATTAAGATGACAAGTTTTGTAGGTGTTACTATTAAACTCAATTCGACGAATTGAAAGAAGAAAAAAAATAAAATAAAATAACAAATCTTTTGAAGATAACAACTAAATACAATTTACTCTATACAGAAGGACCGATGAGGAGATCAACAAAATAATATCGAACAACTGCAGAATAGGTGATGGCTACTTGATCATTCTTTAACACGAAAGACGGGTGTCAACTTGGTCAATACCTCACTCGTTCTACAGTACGTAATAATGGTATAAAGAAAATTCTATCTTCAAACACCATATGCGTTTTAACTTCCCTTACGTATTTTTGCCTTGTCCAAATCTTTGTTAGTTTGTGATCACAATGAGGTCATTTGTTGTTGGTGAATCATCTTCCGTGTACACTATAAGCCATTCGATCGAATTCTCCTCTTTCAAGTCAACGTATCATTCGTGTTCCTCTAGTTTTGACGGCACAATCACCGAGTGCTCCATATGTATGTTCCAGCATTTGAATAACTTCATTGTTATTGATACCATGATTATGACTTTATTCGAGTAATTCTTGACAGCATCTCAGTTGCAGATGGAGCTTCAATTCTTCTCGCATTCATTGTTGAGGAGTAAAAAAAAAAAAATTCATTATCTTTTTAAAACAAATATTCGCTCTTCATTGTATTTGACTCGATTGTTCTGGTACTAGCAATGTTGGCCTTTCAAATCTGCTAAGCCCACTTAATGCCGTGTCTTCGGTGTAGTCTCGAGATAATGTCTTCCAAAATCAACAATTTATCAATACATCAACTGCATTTAGTTCTCATTATAAGGATGACATTACTTCCTTCAATATAATCAACAGCTTTTCTATAGAAGTTATTGGCCTCAATCACGTGTACGTTATACGAGAGCACATCTAAACCCACCTCTCAATCCAGTTCCTTAATAGCTTCGATATTGGATAACAATTCAATTCAGAATCACAATTCAATATACCTCAATAGTCCCATGTATTAAGTTTGCAATCCAATCACGCCAAATCATATCATAATTTCCATATTATCCACAATCTTACACCTAATTACGTATCTATATCCCCACTCATGGGCGGCAAACTAATATTTCATATTCTATTGAAATCATATTATTATCTCTCTAGTGACCATATCATGTAATTTCCACCTCAATTTTATCTCTAAATTATAAACCCAAATCTATCAGAACTCACCCAAGTTTGACACCTCAAAGTTGACCCCAATCACTATACTCCCAAGTTAAAACTACATGCTAAACTCCAATGGCTCCTTTTTCCCAATGGCTTACTAAGAACAAAACCCAATTATCCAATACCATCAAACATTGCTCATTCAACCCAGTTAAATACCCAAGTGGTGAATCAATTCCACCCCAATTCACCATATCAAGTTCTCCACAGCCTAATCATATGCTCAACTTTTATTTACTCATGTCTCTCACTCAAAGTTTTCCCAAGTCTTTCATAAGTCTTTCATTACCCTGAGTACCACATCCTCAAGTGTTCCAATGTCTCTAAATACCGCATTAAATACAGCCTCCATCCTTTCAACTTCAAAGTCATAACATGTACGGTAAACCTCAAAGATTCCTATATCAATCTAAATTTCTACTATAAAGAACGGATACCCCTACCAACGTATCCCAATTGATCGAATGACACACTCTACGATTTGATAATACACCAATGTACGAATTTGTATACAAGCTTCAAATCAACGTACATCGTCAATAACCCTCATTCATCAAAATATTTCCCAAGTTGACATCCCGTTGTTATTTCTGCCTTGGATTACAATTATGAAACTTCTTATCATCTCCCAATAATAGTTAACGTGACCCAAATCTTTCAATATAATCTCCGAACTCCCTCAACCCAAAACTACCTTTCATTCCTTGTATAATCAGTCCTTTAAAACCTCAAATTTACTGAACTTCACAAGCCCAAACTAGAGCCTCAAATGACAAAATCCCATACTAAACTACACACATCTACACTTTAAACACAACAGGTAGTGTACAAGCATCGTGTATGTACTCTACAACTCTAGGTTTTATATTTGAAAATCCAAAAACTCAGCTTTGATACCACTTCTGTCACGACCCATCCCTATATAGGAAGGATTAATGACCGGCCAGTGAGTCCAACTCACTAAGGCCTCTAACACAATGAGTTTAAGGATTTTCATCAATCAAATCTATATAAAAAATTGAAGGTTATCAGAGTACGATTGCATAAACAAAATAAATCAGAGTTGTGCGTGTAGATAGTTATAAGCACAAATAATGCCTAACTACTTTACTCATTAACTTACTACTACGGTCATCAGAACCGGCTCAAATGTAATCAACTCAACACCTTCTATGTATAGGCAACTAGGCGTGACATAACGGCCTTCATGTCATCTATCATCACCTGTAATGTTGTATTACAACATTCTTAAGCATAAAGCTAGAGTGAATTCAAATATAAAATCTTACGAGTTTGCCATGTTAACCAATTATGCATGCAACCAAATGATCATTTTAAACGAAATTCATGGCATAGTCCAAAGGTCAAAGCCCTGGAAAATCATTCACGATTATCTTAATAAACGGAAAAACACGTTATGGTCCATGGCCAAAGCCGAGGACAAATATTCAAGATTGTCCCATTTACGTTCAAGTCAACGGCTGCCAATAATTCGTAGGTGGGAACTACCCCCTTATGCATTATCGCATAAACCGGAATGATGTCATCCGTATGCCAAATTGGCCATGGCACCGCCTCCCTTATTCCAAACCACCGCTTTTCTCAACCCCAGCGGTCAGGGATCACCGTTTGAACAATTCGTCGTGACAAGTATTAATATTTTCTCGATTATCACATGGCTTATACAACAATCATTCGTTATGATCAAGCATGGTATTTATACGTAAAACAATGCATTTAATCATCAAAATAGCTCATGCTTTCATGCTATGAAAAATATACATGTAATAACATCGTATTTGAATTCACCTTCTTATACTGCCTTGCGAACCGAATAATCCGTCACAATTTATGCCTCGTCTCCTACAATAATCAAAGATAATTGTCACTCAATAATCGATTACAGCGTTCAACTAGAATTTGGATTTAACATTCCTATTTATTTCCTATTTGTTTCTAGCTTAATGTCATATAAATGTAGTTTTGTGCTTCGGTGTTGAAGCGAGCTCGGGTTGGCCACGTTACATCCTATTCTAGTAGTAAAATAATAACCAAGTCAAATGGTTGGTGGTCCAAAGGTTGTCAAAAGTTATACCTTAAAGTAATGTTATAGTTTAGCTTAATCAAGCATGACTCGATTCTAATCATTGAAGTGGCCTCGGGATGGTTCTAAGGTCCCGTTCCCATGCCAAGGTAGTTTCCGGGTCAAGTAATGAATGGCTTGAACTTCGGTTGTTGTGGTTTGAAAAAGAACTAGCTCAAATTCTAAATTCCCAAGTATAAGTCGAGTGTAGAATCCTTACCGCGATGGCCTTTTTTGCACTGCTGTCGGCCTATCTCCCAACGTCGGAATGACCTCAGAATTATCACATATTGTTCTAGAATCCAAATGAGGCCTATTTTATGTTCACAATGTTCCGGGACAGGGTTGAATTGAGGCCCGAATTAAAGCTCCAAAACGCATCAAAACCAGCCCCTTGCTGAATTTTACGCCAATGAAAATCAGCTTGAAAACCTAGTCAATTGGGGTCGAAAATTTACTAAACTTTACAGTGTATTAGTTTAGGATGTTGGGAATACATTAGATGAAGAACACAAGGTTTGAAATGGCCTACAAATCGGGTAAAGTCTCAGTTGAGCAAAACTGGTCAAAAACGTACGCAGCCTATGGAAATATCAATTTGAGGAGTTCTAGACCTCCGATTGAGTTGATTCCAA
The DNA here is from genome assembly GCA_019985065.2 of Arctostaphylos glauca. Taxonomy (NCBI): domain Eukaryota; kingdom Viridiplantae; phylum Streptophyta; class Magnoliopsida; order Ericales; family Ericaceae; genus Arctostaphylos; species Arctostaphylos glauca. The sequence continues at coordinate 1,733 of JAHSPW020000086.1, read as the reverse complement.
TTGCAAATGAAAGCTAACATCTTGGCCTATTCTCATACCAAATTTGAGGTTAATCCGAGGTCTGTAGCCTCCTACGTGTCAGTACAAACTTCGAGTCAAAATCTGTCCGGTTAATAAATCCTGAGCCGGATGTTAGGGTGGACCTTTGTATAGCAGCTGGGTTTCTTCTCGATTTCAGCCATGGCAGACCTCTGTACCCCTAGACTACACCCTTATTACAGTAAACTAAGGCTATATGGAACTCAATATGTGACATAAACTAGAACTAACTACCAATTCTTGGAGAAAATTAAAGATCAATACCTAATTTGGTATCTTGGGTCGAGCATCTTGTTCAACTGTTTGTCCTTCTTCTGCTTTCTTCCTCTCTCTCTCTCTCTCTCTCTCTCTCTTTCTCTCTCACGATCGCAGCAGAAAAAATGGAAAGTGGAAGCTGCTTGCATGACTTAAATGGTGAGTTGGAGGGTCAAGCAAGAGGTGGGTTAAGCTTCTTGGTGGCAATCTCTCATAAACCAAGCTAATAACTATCCAAAACAGCTTAGTCAGGCAACATTAAAAAGAAAAATCTAAGGCCTCCTAGAAAAATTATATGGTACTTCTGCTTCTTGGTTCTAATTTACAACCACTTACAAATGGCATCCTACATACATAACGTCAAATCAGGTTTCAAAATCATTAACCGACCCTCGATAAAATTAAACTCGGATTTGAATTGACCAAAATTGTTCCGATTTTATTTCGATTATGTCCCTAATTGCCTAATTGTCGGGTCGGAGCCTCACATCCGGACAACTAGCATAGGCACAATTGATTACCCATACTTGTATTTACTAAAAATCGTAGTTGTGACAACCCATTTTGTCACTTGCCACTCTATTTTTAAAAAATAAAAAAGGAGGCCAAAATAAGAAATTATCTCCAGTAAATAAATTTCCACATAAAATACCAATGAAATTAATTTGCAAATTCTTTCACAATATAGAATGGTGCAATTAAGAAACATTTAAAAACAAAAACACTCTGGTAGTTAAGCCCAAAAACTAACTAGACTCGATCCAAATATTGAAAACTTTTAAGCGTTTTCAAACATTGAACCTTGCAATCGGCAAGTAATGGTTATCTCATGATTTACATCCAACAACATGGGGCACCAAACCAACCAGGATAGTCGGCTCTCACCAAGAGATCCAGGTTTATTGCTCAACAACGGAACCAATCGTTAAAAAGTCACTAGGCCGTCAAATATACAAAATGGGGACTAGTTAAAAAGTCATACACATGATATCAAATACTCTAAACTCTTTATTAGAATGGATATGAAATATGAAACTAACAAATGTAATTTTCTTTAACCCATAAGAAAAACAAATTCCTGGCAATTCTAATACACAAAGGAAACCACCGCAAATTTATATGACTTTTTGGCAAGTGGCCGGTGACTCGAATTTTTTTTTTTTTCCAATGAGCACAATAGTCCATTCAAAAACCAGTTAATGAAAATTAGGACTTTTTCTAATGGGCGTGCCATTTCCCAATGGACACGTATTTACCAAGCATTGTGTTGCTTCTAAGGAAAAAAATGAATTCTCAATAAATTCAAAATTGACCATGTCAAAGTTATTAAGATACATTCAATGACACACAAGTAATATATTTTCTAGTATTGGGAAATTTAAGAACTTGAACTATGTATGCGTCAAAAACACACAGAAAACAGACTTAAAATTTTTGGA